>JBBJLR010000160.1:14799363-14816933 GCA_037577145.1 Brachypetersius gabonensis | reverse complement strand
AGACACACACACACAAACAAACAGACACACACACACAAACAAACAGACACACACACACAAACAAACAGACACACACACACAAACAAACAGACACACACATTATTGGGCAGTATTTAAAACATTAAAGCCTGTTGTATGCTACAGTATCAATGTTTACATTAAGAAAAACTTCAAGGGCAAGAGAAAAAACTACTGTTTTGCTTCAGTGTGTGATTTAAAAATATATTCGCCTGCTACTGACTCAAGGTGCCACACTCGCCCCGCTGGTCAGAAAGTTCAGACGTGAACCTTCCACATCACGTCAGTGTGTCAACAGCAACACAAACAGGATGCACCGATGCCAGTACATTCAATAAGCTCTTTATCCAATAAGCTATGTAGGTTATTACCAAGGCCTGGCAAAGTTCAAACACCTAGTCTTAATTACCTAAATGTACTCTGGTTCCTTTCTAGGGCTTAACACTGTTCCTTCAACTTCAGAGAAGCAAATATTTAGAATTATGTTTCACCACGGATTACGTATAATGTTTACTCTATTCTGACTTTCAAACTGCGCAAATGAAAAATTAGTTTGCCTTCATAAATGTATGGGTACAATGCAAACTAGCTGTCCATGAAAAAGAAGAGTCTCAACGGTTAATATTTGACAGAATTTTAATATAAAGCACCAATGCCTTTTCCACTCCAAAATCGTGTGGATATAACTGAATAACAATATGAATAACCTTCACCCCTATTATTGCCTCTTGAATGTTGATGCCACAGAAATCAACTTTAAGTTGACTTTGTGAGAGAAATCTACATCTTCAGTTTTTTCCGAGTAGGTATACAATATTTGACTACACAGAATGGGCTTAATAAGTATGTTTAAATGTATTTAGCTGTATAATATCCTGTTCTGTAAATAAAATGAAGCTCCAAAAGTAGCTTAGAAAGCCATTACTAGAATACATATAGCTCTTTATTCATTTTTAGATAATTAATTACCAGCTGTAAGAGTTTATTCTTTGTAAAACATGTATTGTATGTTACTGGCCTCGGGCCATTAGGATCACATTTCGTATCTGTGACAAATACTATTATCTTGGTCATGCATTCCGAGGGTGCGGTCACATAGCTCCCTACCGCAATTTTTCAGACGAAATCTGGTAACTGGTTAAATTATTAGATAAATTGTGTTTAACACAGTAATAAGAGTAACATTAGATACAAAATGCGTCATATAACTACTAGTAATGTCTAATTAACTTTCTGCCTCACTGGACTGAAGGAAAGGGGTCCAAAGATGCAAAGTTCCATGATAAAAATGCAGCAACAGATCTGTAACTGTACAAATGATGGATCTGACCAAAAAAGATAACTTATTTTAATGCTGTTTCAGACTGCTTTAAGTATGTCCTCCTATCACCCACAGAGAGCTAACTACACTAGCAGGGTAGGCTAGATACATTCCAGCACACTCAGGCAGCTAACAGCCAGCTTAAGAAGTTAGAAAAGGGATAATAATGACAGAACTACATAAATCGTCGTTTTTACTACACAGAAGAGGTGCAGGGGGAATGGTTAGAGAGAAGAAAGGGGTTTGTTGACATGATTAGCGCGCTAACACAGTTAGCTAACGAAGTGAATCAGTGACAGCATCGTGTCTGCATAGAGCTAACACAATTTAGTGATCTTTTTTGGTAGATATTAAACACATATATGTGTTTCTCTTTCACATTGACTGTAGGTGAGTGGTTAGTAAACAGTGACTGTGTTTTAAGGAGGTAAACGAGGTCAGTGAACGCCCTCTCAGATGCTAGCAGCAGCCTGCTCCCAGCTCACCTTCAGTCTGATCTCGTATGTAGTGAATCTCCCCCGACCGACGCCCACCGTCTCGGGGTTGCTCACGTCGATCTCTAGAAAGTTACTCGGCGGTCCGTACGCATCGCTCAGGTTCTGCGGTTTGGTGTAGAGCCTTCTCGTATCCGCCACCGCGTCAGCCATCGCTCCCGTAAAGCTGCAGCGCCTAGACCTACAGACCTGACTTCCGATCAGCTGAGGCGCAGCTGACACTTGCCGTTGAGAAAAACAACGTAACTCTCTCACCGCTGTTTAAACGCGCTATGTTGTGATTGGTTAATTCGACTCCATTACCAAAATGGACAAATCGTAGCTCCGCGCGATGACTGTGTATCTCTACACTGCGTGCTGCCTTTTCCGTGGAATTTTGAGGAAAACAATTGTCTCTGGGCTATTTCATAGTAATCTAGTGTGATTTTAGGTACAACTTATGAAATATTCAATTAATATTAAAAGCACATGTGATTTGAGTTAGGTGTGCAATCATGGTATCAGGCGTGCAGGCAGAAGCCGCGTGTTTGTCACATAAAGTCGTTTTTGAAGTTTTGAAGAAAGATGGCAGCCCCGACAGGAATGTTGATACTACGATGCCTTGGGAGTTGTTTAAAAGGAGGACATGTCTCGAAAAGGACAGTATTTATGCTAGCAAGAGGTGAGCGTGTACATGCTGTAAATGTGTATTAGCACATCCTGGTTTCCGAACCAGTAGCTGTGGTTCAGCTCTCCCAGTATAAATATAAACCCGCATCCCAAGTTCACCTCACATGTTCCATAGTTCATATTTCACCTCTCGTTAAAGATAGTCTGCAGTTTGCGGTTCACCACTTATTTGAGTGTATCTCTACAGTTCAGTGTGGTAGGCGGTTAAACACGGTGGCGTGCTGTCTTTCGTGCTTTGTGAATACAGAGGACGTCATTCCCCACCACTAAATGTGCTGGTATTAAAATTAGTATTTTTATTGTCTGCGCAAATAATAACACGTCTTTGCCATATAAACAGGTCCAGCCAGGCTCACATTCATCAGCCTGATTTGTGATTTTTTTCACAAACGTATAGGTATACATACCACCACTGAATGAACTGTTTGGCCACTTATAGCAATATGTGTAGCAATAAATGGGCTACGTCACAAACACGTAGCCAAAACACCGAAAAAACGTACCTAGATGGGCCAAACTAGGCTCAAATGTATTAGTCTTATTTGTGAATTTTTTTCACAAATCTAAAATGTTCAGTCTGGCATAGATCAGTGTGTTTATCATGCCAGTAGTGGGGAAGACAGTGTTTTTACATAACAAAACCTTACCAGTAATGAAAATACACTCATAAACCACAGTATCCCAATTGGGTTTGACAAAACATGATTTGTGAAACCTTTCACAAATATATAGGCACATAATAGCCTTATATTGCTATGGTAAGTGGCCAAACAGCTCATTCGGTGGTGACATTTGTGCCTATATATAGATCTATGCCAGAATGAACAGTTTAGATTTGTGAAAAAATTCACAAATCAGACTGATGAAGGTGAGCCTGACTGGACCTGCTTATATGATGGAGATTTTTTATTATTTGCATGTGACAATAAAAATACAAATTTTAATACCAGCACATTTAGGGGCGGGGAATGACGTCATCCAAATGTACAAATCATGAAAGACAATATGCCAATGTGTTTATCCGTCTACCACTCTGAACTGTAGAGATACACTAAAAAGAGTGGTGAATCGCAAACTGCAAACCATCTTTACCGCAGTCACCTCTCTGGTGATCGAGCAGGAGCTCAAGGACATCTGAAACGCACTGGAGGTGCTTTTACCTTTCCTGGTTGCTGAAATGTGTTACTACTGAGTAATTATCGATGTCAAGCAGTTCTGAGTATGCTTTTTTCCTTAAAACGTGCATCTAATCTCCCTGTGTATAAGAACTGTTATGGGACATTTTTAATGACTGGATAAAGTAGAATGCTTATGTGTTACTTCATCTTTTAATTATGCAGATATTGCATCATTGTATAATTTTCCCCTGTTACTTTTCCTTAATTTATTTCAACTACTGTCTACTATGCATATTTCAACTACACATATGAACTGCTGGAACTGGTTTTATAAGTGATGGCCTGCTGTTTCATTAGTACCATTTGATTCTTTGAAAATCTGTTTCAGAGAAGGTGAAGTCAATTTCTCCTACAAGAGGCAGCTATAATATAATGATAACAAATCATCCTTGTGCACTCCTGCAATAAGACTGAATCTAGGGCAACAGCTTTCTGACGTCCTCCGCCTAGTAACTACCTTAGAAAACCATTTCTCTGTTTCGCTTTCCACTAAATATGAAGGCAAACTGGTTTACCTGATCTGTTTAATTGATGCTGGTCCCTGCTTACATTTTGATTTGTTGAGAATTCCTTGCATGTCGTCACATTTACTGGAAGTACAGGAAATTATGATACTGTGGTAAACACTGACTGTAACTTGTCTTCTTACAGGTTGTTTCACATTATCTCCAGGACATGCTTCTCTCTCAGTGGCCTCAGCCTGCCCCATGCACAGTGGACCCATTGCTCACTACAACAATCTGGTGCACTCTGGTTTACTCCGTGAAGACATTCAGCAGAAAAAGGCACTATGGCATTTGGAGCAGTTGCATGGAGCAATAGAAGAATACACCAATGTTCATTTCTCACCGCTGGAGACGAAGATGAAAGACAATAGCTTACATGATAAAGTCTCAGAACCAGAGAACAGACTTGTGACAAGTCAGACTATTAAGGATGGACAAGTAATACAAAACTCTGAAGACGTTACATTTATTGAAAACAGGGAGGAGGAGGAATATCATGTAGAAAAAGTAATTAGTCTAGTTTTGTGATTTGGTGTGTGCAACTGCTGGAACAGTTCCATGACCCAACCTCAACCCAGACTTGACCAGTTTCAGTGTTCCTGTTTGGTTCCCATTGTGGGGTAGACTGTTTTTTTTCTAGGTCAGAGCAGTTTTTTGTAGGTTGTGGGTATATAGAAGGGGGGCAGGTTCAGACACAGGCGTCTGTGGATCACAGCAGTGTCCCCACTGAGACCAAGGGATGTCTACACCCCCTCCCACACAAAAAGTGCTTGCTGCAATGAGGTGTCCCTATGGACTGAGAAACAGTTTTCTTTAGGTATTTTTAAAAAATTGGGACCGTAAAACAACCAAAAGTCTCAGCAACTTTGCTTCATATAATCCAAATGATAGATTTATGCAGATAGAATGATGATCGTATTATGGTGTAAAAGTGGGTCACAAAAATTTTTGGTTAAAGTGATCATTGAGATCGTCACATGCCTTGAACTGTGTCAGGTTCTCGAACACTGACAGTTCAAGAACACAAAGTTCTCGAACACAAAGTTCTGCTGATTTCTAGGAACTCAAAATGCATCTCTATAGTAATTAGTTTAGTACAGTGCAAGTATTGTAATTACATTCAATCAATATTTCTTTCAGTATTGATGGTTTCATTTTGATTACAAAGGATAAAAAAATTAAATGACTCAAGAAAAATTAGCCAGCAAGGAATTTGTTTTTTCTTGCAGGCAAACTAGCTCTCACATTCGTTCAGGAGCAGGACAGAAGGCCTTCTGTTTAACTATCAGCATAATTGAGAAAAAAACAGTCGACTCAACCAGTCACATTTAAATTTAGAAATTTTGAAATTGAATAGTTTTTTGACAAAAATAAAGATGTCAGGCTATCTGGGTCTTCACACAAAACATGAAATGCCTTGAAATGTCAGATATTTGTGTTTAAACTGAAAGGTTGTGAAAGTGCCACTGTTAGCTTAATGCTAACACAACATTACAAATCCCATAGAGGCTGAAATTAGCATTATTCAAGCTGTGTTTTGAAATTCTTGGCTCAAACTGAGGACAAGCTCTATGAGTCTAAATTCACCACTGTTCTAAAATAATGTCAAATAGACTTGCTAATGTTTGTAACATTTGTTACACCGTAAGGCATGCTGTCATTGTTAATGTCCGTTTTTTTAGATATCAGCATGTGAAACTGTGTTTGAAACCACATAAGCAACACTTTGAACTGATGAAAGATGTCAAGTGTCTTGGCTTGTGTGTTGTTTTCACTTGGGAAAGGGGTTTTAATTGTGTTCTGAGGTGGCTGTAAGCGTCAGTTCAAGTGCCGAGCCAAACGAAGAACAATTCCCGTGCTGTGTGGAGAGAGCAGGACACAGAACTCTTCCACACAACAGTGCTGGCGTGTGATGTGTTGGCCCTCAGTCTCGGACAGCGCGCTGTGAAAGCATGAAGGGTGACTCCACCTTGTGGGCCGGTCTTCTTTCAGTCAGTCCGCTGTGTTTAGCCACTCTAGCGTGACTAGGCCGCTAAGAGTTCTGGAAGTCAGCGAGAAGTCACAGCGCTGTTGTCCACGCATGGTTCACCTCACTGCTCAGCTGCCTCTTTAGACCAGCAGAGGTAGAAAAAGAGGTGGTGGTGGGGGGGGGTAGAAGGATTGTGCCTCTTTATGTTGACTGAGTTTACTACAAATCGTCTAGACCCTTTTGGCAAAATGAAATGTGTCTGAATCTCTTCAAAATATATTTAAGTTATTTATTTTAGGAAAAAAAACATTGGTTAAAAGAGAAGAAAATTTTTTTAAAGGCTGTTAAATATTGCCAACAAAAATTCTATTTAAAAAAAAGAATACATATTCATACATTCATATAATTTTTTCAACAGGAAGTGTTAACAGATTAGGATAGGGTTATATCTTTGCTAGTCTAACACAAATTTATACCCATATTTAAAAAAAAACACATTTTAAAATCAATTCTGTGACCTATAATTCTTAGGTGGAGATTTGTAAGACACTGTGCTATATTTGTAATTGAGGTACATTTTTTATATAAATGAATGGAAATATGTAACGGTCTAAATTATTTGTTGTTTCATAGAAACCCATGAAGCCACCTCCCCTGCGTGGATGCTACATTAATGGTGGTGTTGGTGAGTTCAGAAAACGTTATTCCTGTTGCGTATAATAAGGACTTTATATAATAATGTATATAATAATAACTTTATAATGAATAAAAACTTTATTCCTGATACATATAATAAGATGTACTAAACTGATACATAATTTGGTATTTGTTAAATACCTGAAAAATATGTGTTGGCTAAAAATTTACATTTTCTGTTTGTCAGAGCATTCAACATAACTTGCTATATAGAGTAAAATAATTGCTTTATAGGATTCCAATCTGTGCCTCTAGTCACAGGATAACATGCTGGTCACAATGCAGTGCTATATGCTGTGATGCAATTTGATACATGCGTATGCAGAACCATTATGATGATAATTGATACACTAAAACAACATTTAAACTGCAAATGCGTTAAACTGAATGCAGACTTGTAGAAATGGGACATTGCCAGAATTAGTCTTTTTTGTAAGTCACTCTGGATAATAACTTGCCAAATTAATAGGTGTGAATGTTAAGGGTATTTATTCCAGAATTCGTTATGGACTATTTTTATGACTTATTGTTTCATTATTTAAATTGTTATGTGTGTGTTATACACACATAAGAAATATTGATACTCTGTAGTGATTAATACCTCCTTGCAGAAATATTTATTAAAAAATGTTTTGCATTTCTGCTCAGTTATTATTATTTTTTAAAAACTGTCTTGTTTAAAGTCGAAGTTGTCCCAGATGGATAAACAGCAGTGTAAAATGAAACAGCATTTTTTTGTTATTCGCTAATGTCAGTCCCTATGCTTGGCATTTTCAGGCACTGGAAAAACTATGCTGATGGACCTGTTTTACTCTAATGTGAAGAACAGCGGAAAAAAGAGGCTTCATTTCAACAGCTTCATGCTAGATATACACAGGAGTACGTTCTCCATGCGGTGTTCTAGATTTGTGTTTATAGTATATCACTGTAAGGATTGTTACTTGTTATTCAGTTGCATATTGTAATAACCACAAACTCAGGCTGTTTTTCTCTTTTATTTTCACGTGAATGTCATCTTTGAGAGCAACAACAAATGTTTCTGCTTTCAGGGATTCACAGACTGAAACAGAGTCTACCGAAACGACAGATAGGCAAAATGACAATGTATGATCCCATCTTTCCTGTTGCCATGGAGATTGCCGCTGAAACCTGCCTCTTATGCCTGGATGAGTTTCAGGTGAGGAGGGGGTGGGCTGAGGAGTTTGAAAAGGTGCTGAGGGCTCGGCAGCCTGGGGTAGGTGGGTGGAGGGGATCAACAGGTGTTGCAAATCAAGAACTAATAACACAAAGCCAATTTGTTAAATCATTAGCATGGAAATAACAACATTGAAATGCAAAGTAAAGCGTGTGTGCTGTATAATGTAACAATCATACTTCAGTGCTAGACATTACTGTAGTTGTGTCCTATTATACATCATTGTCGCCCACACTGAGGTTTTTGATGCCTCAAAAGAGACACCCAACAATAATTAGTGTGAAACCGAAGGTCCTGAAAATAAAAAAAAATGAAGCCATGTCTGCAAAACCAAACATTTAAATAGTGGGCCACTATTTAGAATAATAGGCTAATAATAGGCGAGAAAGATGCAATGTTAACTTTGTCCATTGCATGTGCTAGATTTGGTTGACTTGTCACAGAAAATTGGCCTGGGCGGTACCAGTACTGCTTCAGTACCAGTGTTTATATGTGAGTTCAGTGCGGAGTGTAAAACAACTTTGTACATTTTGGAGCCATCTAGTGGAGTTTGGTACCTAAATACAAACAGTGTTACAAACTGAGTTAGCCCACATAAGGCAATATGAATGAAAAGTGAACTCTCTGAAAAATAATGTCTGCTACATTATTATTTTAACCTCCAAAATAAAAATGAACAAGAAAATAAGACAATAATATAACACTTTAGTAGGTTTTTTTGTTGTTATCGGACATGGTCAGGAATGCTGCATGTATATGTTGTATACTTCACACTGTGACAGAAGGAGTGACTAATGTTTTCCATGGGCGCTTCTTTTGGAGAGGTCATCCACCTCAGATACTGACATGCCCTGGCATCATTATGTATTTGATTTTTATACACCCGGCCTGAAATTTCCTGTCTACATTTCCCATAATCAAGCGTCCGACTCCACATGCACGAAACCAAGCAGAGGCACTCATGTTCTTGCTCCTCGTATCTTTCAGGATCAAGGGCTGCTCTTTTCATTAGTGCCTTTTATAATTTAAATGTTTACCTCGGACCAAATATTCCTCTGTGTATGTGTGTGCAAGCGCACGTCGTCACCCGTACACTAGGGTTTCAGTCTGCTTATGGACCGCGGCGAGTGTCAACACGGAACGCTCACACACGTTTTGTTTTGCGATGCATAAATGAGGAGACTGACGGGCCCTTACCAATCAGGAGCCGCGGCCACTTAGGCATGCAAATGTGGCATCGGGTTTCAGCCGGCCCCTCTTGCTTCCTTAAGTGAGGGGTAATGGAGAGCAACCGTGGCGGGTCGCATGCATCCATGCCTCTTAAATGCTAATGAAATTTCTTCGTTCTCTTCATTAGTCTGGCGTCATTATCAGTAATTTGTAGCCTTCCCCTTTTGTCCCCCTCAGCTCCCTTAATGAATGCGAGGTATTGAAAGAAGGGCAAAAGAGAGATATAGAGGGGAGAGCGAGAGGGAAAGGAAGAGGGAGTAGCAACTGCTTGAGGCATTGTCTTGGCCCCCTCAGTCAGAAATTACTCATCACTGGATTTGGGTAAGTAAAGGTTTAAGATCAAAAGAGCGTAATTTGGCACCCGTATGCGCCGCACAAAAGTGACTCTTTGCCGCCGTAATTGGATGCTCATTTGAATATCCGTGCCGTTGTTTTCAAGGTTGTCCTCGACAACACCGAAGTACTGCGCTCCGCTTTCTTCTGCTCAAACTGGTCAACAATGCTCACCGAGAGAGCGTGTGTGTGTTTGTGTGCCATGGTGCCTGCGTGACAAACAAAAAACACAAATACAGGAAGGATGAAAAGGTCATAATTAAATGACTCTTTTGAATTGGGCCATAGAAATAGGCGGTTAAAGGAAATGTGATCCAATTTAGGCAGCAGCACCTCGGCTTTATAACACTCCTACTCCTCACAAACCCCCCTCCATACCCCTCTCGGGCACACACACCCACCCACACACATACCCAAAAGTAAGATTGTGGCACAGATGCTAATGGGGTTAGATTGAGGGCCGAAGGTTTAGTATGCAAAAAAGAGAGCACTTCAATGTAAGAAAAACAACATATGCTGGCGGTATGGTTGACTTAAGTGTCTCCTTTTTGTAAATAATGTCTGACAGTGTATTGGGGTCTTCTACATGACAAAAACCATCTCCAGGCCCCTGGAACACACCCAACAGTGCCAAACTCAAATGCTAATGATGGAGTACAGTAGGCTATAGCTAGGATGAAGGCTAAAGCTAGGGCAAAAGAATCAATATTAGTCCACTAAAGACAGCATGAGACTTGAAATGTGCTCACCATAGGCTACATGTCTGCCCTCAAGGACACACATACAAATATACTGCTCACTTGAGTGCATTAAACATAAAAGATTGCAGGAATGGAAGGAGAGCTGGAAAAAGAGAGAGAGACAGCGAGCGAGAGAGAATATGAAAGGAAGAGGATCTCATTGTAGGTTATTGACTAAAGGGCTCCTTTTGTTCAGGGAGGGTCAGCAGCTCCTATGTTTTTGCAGATGTGTGTGAGGCGACAGCTCACTGCTGTGAAAAAGGCAACGTTTAAATGATAATAACGACAATGATGATGATGAGAATGATAATGAAAGAACCACTCGTCCCCCCCGTACTGCTGAGATTCAGGGACAGCCATGCCAGGCCCTTAAGAGCACAATAGGGAACGCATCTGTGTGTGTGTCTGCGGTGCATGTGTGGCCATCTGGCTGCCATTGTGCCACTGATTTTGCCTCGTATTGCCTTGTTTATTTATTTATTTATGTATTCATTTATTTATCATTTCATTCTCTGGCTTTGTCTAGCTGTCCTGACTTGATTAGCTCAGATGAGCCACCTCGAGACACTCATCCTTGTCTCCAGCAGAAAGCTGTAGCTCCGCTGTGGCCATTTTGTCGTCAGGTGGAGTGGCTTTGTGTACATGTGTGCGCCTGTGTGTGGTGGTCAATGGACCTTGGCCAGTGTACAGGATTTGAAACGTAACAACACCTGGTATTCATTGAATCGGGTGTGCACACACAACAACAATCGTGGTAATTAGCTCAAGGCAGAGTGAACAAGAGGACAGGGCTTCAGATTATCTTCAACCTTCATCCACCTGCGTTTGCTCCCATAGGCCTCTGACCATCCTCTACAGAGCACTGAGCTTGGACTGGAGAAAAAAATGTATTGGCTTTGGGCCAGGGATTGAGGATCTAGTTCTAGTTTAATCAGTTTAGAGGATTCGCTTAATTAAAATTCTGTGTAAATATATGATGAAGTTTTTTTTGTGGCAGTGCAGAATCAAAACTGACCAACAGAGTTGGGGTTAATGATACGTTTCTGTCTCTCATTTGCTCAGGTGGTGGACATAGCTGATGCTATGATTCTGAAGCAGCTTTTTGAGGGCTTGTTTTCATGTGGCTTGGTGCTGGTGGCCACATCGAACCGGCCACCAGAAGGTAAGAGATAAACACTTTCTGCATGATTCACAGTGCATATTTAATTTCACATATCACTGTAACTGCTTTTAGATTAATACAAAAATAATAACAAAGAGAACCTTGCCAAACACAAACTGCATTCTTTAAATTATTATTTCTCTTAATTAAACAGCAAATGTATGCAACATGTGAATCACGTGTGTAAAAATAATCGTGCCTTTAAAATTAACAATGACCTTTAGCGCCAATAACTAGAATCAACATTCCTGTAATTGTTCACACTGTGGAGGAATTTAAGACCATTTTCGTTGCAGAACTGCTTTAATTCACATATATTAGTTGGCTCATTTGCTGCCTCACCAGGGCATATAAATTGGGTGACTCCAAAACATTAATTTTAGCTTCTTCTCAGCTATTCATATGTGAATTTGCTTTGAGATTATTGGGATAACTTGATTAGGGTTCAACTTCAGCCCATGGGCAGCTGGACAGCCACTTTTGTTCAGAACTCTCTGATACAAATAAGGGGAAATTCAGTAAGATGTTATCCCAGCCTACTCAAGCTGAATAGAATGGGTTTTGGAGGCGTCTCCCTTAGGAAAACTTCCTTTAATACAGTTGATCCACGGTCAACTAGCTATAGTAAGTACAGTGTACCATATTGTATTTGTAATATGACTTCACATCATGCTTGTTAGCCAGGAGTTCAGATGGATGTTTTTATTTACTGTTCTAAACGTACACATATACAAACCACTGCATTTGAATTACAGAGGAATTCTGATACCAAACAGAATTCATGGTTCCTTCAGTAATAGCATTTTGCCCAGGTCCTGAGGCAGCACAACATCACCACACTCAAAAAGATCATGATTGGAAATCGTGTGATATCCCTGTTGTGAAATGCAGAACTTGCTTAATGGCAGATATAAATGGACCTGGGCTACACTTCAGACTGGTCTGTGTTTTCTGCCTTGATGCTTTACTATGAGTATCACAGCCCCTTTCTGTGGAGTCATGAACACTGAACTTAGCTAAGGTTAAAGAGACCTTTGATGAACTTTGATGTTCTGCTTTAACCGTTGGTTACATCCTGGATGCTTTATTTGTGCCTTTGGGGTTCTCAATCTGTATGTAATAGGTTTCACTGTTTTTGGTGACTTTGTTGGATTTGATTTCACCAATGGCCTAGTTGTATCACACTGACATTATTAGAGTATGGTTTAAAAGTCCTGGCAGCATTCAGCCCTGGCTGTGTTCAATCAGCATAGTCTCATTACCAATAAAATTGGGATAATTTGCTGTTGGATGGACTTGTTTTCACATAGTTGATTCATGTTATGCTCTCTACATTAATATAAAAATAATTTGTTTAAGAAGATTCTCTTTGTCTACTATTATACTTTGTGATCCACAGTCATACCACAAGCATTCATGAACGGGCCTTGCTTTCACTGGGTGGGTAGGATAGCTATCCCTCTCCCCATTACTCAAAATGATGCCGACTAACACAGTGTCTGCTAACTGATATAAAGGAATTGAAAGTTAGCATTCATCCACAAGAGCAGTTCAAAAAGATACAGTGTCTTCCTGTCACTCAGAGGAAGCATGAAAACTGAGGAAAATGTTCTAAAACCATTTATTGTAATTTATTGTTATAATCACCAGTAATGTGGGGGAGGAGGAAGGGGTCAAATACTTTTAACAAACTGCATTTACAGTAAAGCATTTCATGAACATTGCTTATAAAGTATATTTGCATGTACCTGTAGAGGATTCTATGGTGGTTTATACATAAAGGACAAAAATAAGAAAAACTCTATTCAGCACTGTTTCATTTGTTTGATATGTAGTGGCATTTGAATGAAATCTGTTTATTGTCTGGATTTCTGTATAAATGCCTCTGAATATGTGATGCCATTTCCTTTGCAAGGAGTTTTGAAATATTACATTGTGTGCAAACACCAGAAGACATGCTTTCCTGTGCTGGAGATTTTACTTTCCCTCGTCTGCACAGATATCTGCTCAGTGAAGCTTTCAAATAAAAGCCCTGTTGATGTGAAAGGGTTCTGGCATAAATGTAGGCTACAATATTGCACAAATGGAACATGACATTCAAGCTGCCGTGTTCTGCGAAAGTGTGTTTCTGATACTGACCTTGCCACCTGCACAACTCACATGACCTCACTACTTTCTCACTTTGTATTGTTGTATTATCACCTCAACACAATTATCAACAATGGTTTGCCCTCTGTCTCCTCTATTGCATTTTTGTTGGCTGAACAAAGTCAAACATGTTCTTAAAGCTCATAGCCTTCTCGTGTTCTTAATCCAGTTCCAAACACTCTCCCATGACAGCCTCTCCTTTTCTTTTGGCAGCTTTTGTTCAGCTTGTCTATCCTTTTCACCCTTCCTCAGTTCACCTTGCTTGGAGTTTTGCTATGTCAGAACGTTAAGAACATTAATAATGTAAATGACGTTAACCAGGGTCTGTCTTCAGTCACATTATTTCTCAATGTATGGTTATGTTTGAATTCTCTCTGAGGGGTGTTGTATTCCTGAGTTGCCTGAGGACTGTCCTCTAACTTCCACAATGTTGGGATTCTTTCTCTCAACCTCTACCACTTTGCAAATGTGGAGGTGGAGGTAGCTCAGTGGGTAGGATACTTGCGTCATGGGTTTGAATCCTACCTTCAGCAAACCACCACTGGGTCCCTGAGCAAGACCCTTAACCCCAAGCTGCTCCAGGGAGACTGTCCCCTGTTGGTAGGAAATGGAAGTCGCTTTGGATAAAAGCATCTGATAAATGCTCTGATAAAGGTCTCAATCTTCCTCTAACTCCCAACCTTTTAGACCTTCTGCATTCGACAGGTGTCATTTCCACCAGAACACTTCTATCAAAGTCTCTTTGCTTTCACACTATTCATCATTAAACGCAGAAGGCCGCACCCTGACCCCTGCCCAGAATCGCTGGCAGTTACTCTTTAATCTCTCTCCCCTTTGCCCGCACTCCTTTTCCTTCTTCTTTATTGTTGATTCAACAGTTGCTGTTTTGTAATTGCTGTGATGTTACATTAGCGTGGAGAGCCTTAGCAAGCGATAAGGAGAGAGATTGAGACAGTCAACCCTGTCATCTTCTCTTTCTATTTTTCCGCTTTTGCCGCTAATGTCTCAACGCATTAAGTGGCCTTTGCGTATGGAGTGTGCCACAGGCGAGTGCTTGCATAAAGACACTCTCTCCTAACATTAACCAGCCACTAAGGAACAAAGCGCACACTAAAACTTAATAGCAAGCTTATTTCATTTTAATTAGGACACTAATGGAAGGGCTGGCTTACATGAAAGACTAGGTGCGGGGGTCGGTGAAGGGAAAGCGTGCAGAAGAGATGATGGAAAGATGTGTCGGTGAAGGGCCGTCAAAGAGGGTGGTGTGTTTGAACCTCAACTTGGAGATGCTCTCCTTCACCAAGAACAATTGCTTTAGTCTTTCTTCAGGCCCACTTGGGGGAAACGATGAAGATGGAAGCAGTGAAAAAAGAGGAGTTGATGTTCATTTTGAAGTGAACCTAGCCATAACTTTGACTTCAGCATCAGCTGTTGAGCAACATGGATCAAATGTGTTTCTTCCCATTAGTAACCAGTCATGCTATTGTGCTGAAGATTGTCTGACTCTCTGGATTCAGGATCTCCTTAACATCTGTTATCCAGTAACTACTATCAATTAATTAGCAAATAAACTGTAAGTTGCATAGTTATGAGGGTGAGGAAGGAAAGTCTGGCCCATGGAGTTTAAGGGGCTAAATTAGTTTACGTTGTTTTGTAATAGCTATGATACATTAAAGTGGAGAGAAAGAAAGAAAACTGGAAAGAGAAACTGATTGGCCTAGTGGTTAGGGCGTTTGCCCTGCAATCAGAAGGTTGTGGGTTCGAATCCCAGCTACTAGTGTCACCACAGCAGTACAAGGTACTGTCCCCACACACTGCTCCCTGGGTGCCCCTCATTGGTGGCAGCCCCTACCTTTTTTTTTTTTAAAAAGGGCCACAGATCATCATCATTGATAGTGTTATGCAAAATAAATACAAGCTTTTCTAGGATCGTTTACATGTATGTTATTTCTTACTGTTACTTTGTATACTGTATATACACCTTTATGTAAAAAGCATGATGACAAAATGCTAGAGCAGGGACCAAACCCCTTACTGAGCCAATAAAACTTGTGGTCATTAGCATCCAATACCAACACCCAAAAAAGGCCAAAAAATTCCAGATGAGTGTGTAGCTCACATGTTAAAACACTGTGAAGGACAAAATTAAGGTTTTTAAGGATTTTTTATGCTTTTCACAATAATGTTTTTTCAGAGAGCTAATAGAACTGTATTTATCTGAGAAAGAGAAAAATAAGTCTTTAAGTTACCCACTGAGCAAATTAGATAAGTAAAGTGGCACACGCTTTACCAATTCTTTTTTTTTTTCTTATAAAAAAAGTTATAGGCCTAATATAGGCAACAGAAAGGGAGAACTATTGCCACAGCTTTCAGAAATTGTCATCAGTAGCTTTGTACCTCTAAAGTCACCAATAACAGTATCTCATCATCCTCTCTTTTACATCCTAGAGTATGTATGTGTGTGTTTGTGTGTGTTATCAGGGTTTGTAATGCCTGTGGGGCTAATTGAAGTCTCTATTTGCTCTGATGTTGTCCTATTGTCTGTGCTGAAAGAGAGAGACTTCTTCTCCTGAGCTCATTGTTAGGGTATGTAATGAATTTCATGTGCTGTTGTTCTCCTGTGCTGCACACAGAAATCAATTTCTGCCTCTCCTCCTCCCTTTTGTCCCTCCTCCCCTCCCTACCTTCACTTCATCAATAGACACTTTATTTGCCAATCACAGGCAGAAAATGACATTATCAGGAGGCTAAAGAGTGTAGCTGACACTAACCAGGCCTGGCCATTTCTCTCTCTCTCTCTTTCTATCTATTTCCTTCTCTGTGTTTCCCTCAGAACTCTACAAAAATGGGCTTCAGAGAGCTGCTTTTGTGCCTTTCATCGGCGTGCTCAAGGTAAAGACAAAGTCATTCTCTCTGTTAATTTATTTATCCTTTCATACTCTTCGTATCTCTCTCTCTCTTTATGTCGCCCCACCTCTTTGTCTGCTTTTTGATGTATTTTATAACTGGCGCAACACAGAAGCGTGGCACAAGTACGCAAAAACACACAAAACAGAAAAGGCACCTTTGATCATACCTGGAGAACGGAGAGCATATTAGAGACAGATGAGAACGAGGGAGAGATGGAGAGAGAAAGAGAGAGAGAGAGAGAGAGAGATGTTTAATGACTAGCGTGGGTTGGCTGGAATGAAGCCGCCTGCTTGCATTTCAAAGTGAGCACTGCAGTGGACAGCAGGGATGCTCTGATCTGCTTTGTAATTTAATAGCGTCATTGTAAACAGGTATTGGTATTATCCTGTGTGCTATCTGGGTAATTACCACAGTTCTGCTGCAGGCCGTCATCATAAGTAATCAGACGATCATTGCCAGGCATTTTCAGCAGCCCGCATTCTTGCACATTTAACTGGTCCTGATGCATATACTCAAGCAAGTGGGAGATTGATAGTAAAGTGTGGGTTAAGATGATGAACCCGAGATTCTTGAGTTTTCCCCTTCTTAGGTACATGCTCAGTGGTAAGAATAGAATATTATAACATTATTGAGTTAATGCAGCTTTCAACTAGGACTGGCAGGAATAATCCAGTCAAGTTATAACATCTGTATATTGTGAGTGCAGGCAGTGGATGAGGCTTCTGTCGCCATTTCCATGGTGGTCCTCCTTGCATTCAGACAGACCTGTAGTCTCCCATTCAATAAAAAAAAGTTATCAACTCAGTTTTCCAACATATTTGATTTAACCAAGGAATTATTAGTTTGAAGTGAAATGGTATTTTTGGTGGCATTCCTTTTAACTGAGCAGTTTTTTAATGTGCGTGTGTATATATATAATCTGCGTCCCATTTCTAATCTGCCTTTCATTTCCAAAATTCTCGAAAAAGCTGTTGCTATCCAACTCCACTCTCATTTATCTC
>JBBJLR010000160.1:14768453-14784993 GCA_037577145.1 Brachypetersius gabonensis | reverse complement strand
AACTGTTGCCTATCTCACAGCATGGTAATTGTTCTAGATTACCAGGATATATGCAGCTTACCAGGATATAAGTGGAAGGAACATAGCACCCTCTGCTGATGGACTGAGTGGATCCAGCAGTGCAATTTATTTGGTCACATTTAGCATCTCTGTAATGTAAATTATCCCCAATTTGCTGTTCATGTCACACCTTAATAGCCTGTTCAATCAGATATATTTTCTGCCAGAAATTAACAAATTAACAATTTGCTACAATAGTGAAAATATGTTTTTATGCACTCAATCAAATGTAACTTTTTACAGATCTGAAATAAGCTTTTGCTTCAAAACAAAAAAAGGAACCAAAAAAACCTGGAGATGGTGTGTTTTGAGAATTTCGTTTGAAATCTGAGTGTGTCATCTCAGTATCCAGCATAATACTGTGATATGGCTCACTTAACATGTTTGGTATATTTAAAGCTAAAGCTAATGCACAAACTACTCATCGAGCAGGTTCCGTCTAAATCCATAAGCAAATCTGGTCTTAAAACGTAAGTCTAGATTAGAAAATATTTTAAGTGAAGAAACACCAATAGAAATATCATAAGAGGTTGGAGCAATAAATCCTTGCACATGAACCTGGCGGACTGCATTTGTATCTTTAATGAATGTTCTACAGACAATATGTTGACTTCACTTTTAAATTTTACAATTCATCTATAAGCATAAACCAGTTGGAGAGTTTCCTTCTCCATTGTTTTTGAACAATGACAATGGAAACAAAGCACTTACAGCTTCAGGTTTCTGAATATTGTTTCTTACATCCAGAGCTTTGTTTATATGTGGTTATACTCAATAGCTTCCTTCAGTTCCTTCTGCTTCCTTCAGAGTGTACTTTCAAAGCTCCCTTTCTCCAGGCAAACACTGCTAACACTCACCAGTCAGTACTTGTTTCCACCATTGGCCATTAGATGGCAGCAAAGGACAGTAATGTAGGACCCCGGTAAACAAGAGCATCATGTAAATAAAATTGTGATGTGCCTCAGGCCAATATTCATAAACAGCATAAACATGCTGTTAGCTGTAGTGCATTACTTAAGAAGGCCAATATCCATGTATTAGCCTCTAATACTGTATGCATCGTGCCAGTGCATGTAGATATATTCGGTACAGCCGGAGTTGTAAATGCTTTGTTATGTCCAGTCAGCCAGATTTTCTAAATTAAAACAACGATCTGCTAATTCAATTTCCGTTGTTTAGGTTCGGTTGGAAGCACGAGAGCAGCACCTAAAACCTCATGCTTCACTCGCCTGATGTAAATTCAATGATAACATATACTCACCAGATGCAGAACAGACTCATCCTGCTGAATATCATGTGTTTATGTGGGAGGAGAGTGTGTTTTCACACTATTGCCTTGTGGGCAGCTACATCAACTGGCTTCATTGTTCCAGATGTACATTCTAACCAAACTCCAGTTGAGCAAAATCATTACATCCTCTACCTGCTGCCTCAGCCCTTTCTCTTCATATAGGCCCAAATGGGAACAAAAGAGACAGAGAGAGAGAAACGGACAGTGTATGTGTGTGTGTGTGTGTGTGTGGGGGGGGGGGGTCATTACTGTTCGATCAGTACCCGGTTCATAGCCGGTGGGACTGTTAAATGGTAGTCAGAGACGCATATGGTGGAGTGTACTGTTCTGTACAAATCTGAGGTGCACTGAAACGTGATAAAGTCGTTCGTGAGATTATTTGACTGGTCTTAATTCATACGGGGAGCATCCACTCAGGTGAGGAGCGCGCAGGTGCTGTAGGGTCGCCCCCGTCCACACAGCTTTGATGAACAATGCACAGGAACAAAGAGGTGCTCGCGCGCTGGTGGTCTTCATGGGGAGTTAGAGAAGGCTATGCGTAAGAATTCGTCCTTTCGTCATCGCGGACGGGATGACGTCATGCGTTGAAACGCGTTTGCTTCGGCAGGAGGCACCGTGTCCTGTTCACGCTGGATTAAAGGGCTAACGTGAAGAAAGGTAAGTCCAGTAACATTTGAACACTGCAAACTTTTTGTTAAATTGATCAGCATATGAAAATATATTTATTCTATTATTGGCAAAAGCTATTTTTCCCCACTCGTCGATTTACCACTAAACAGCAATGATTTAGAAATGATAAAATAGTTCTTTGTTAAAGGCTTTTCGTTTATGTGACGTGCCCACAGCCCATAAATACACAAAAGATAAAAGGTGTCTGGTTGCATTAAGGAGGCGCATGACATGCCTCCATTCTTACACAACTTGAACTATATTTGGCCATTCAAATGCTCTGATACCATTTCGCGTGGCCTGCCTGAACATGCCCTTGTGTGTGTTACTGTACTTTGGAGCTGTGGCCCTTTAAAAGGCGATCCCATGCGCGGGAGGGGGGGGGGGGGTCTGACGGGGTTAGTCTACATCTCCTTTCTCTCCGTCTCTCTACTCTGAGCACTGTAAGTTGGACTGAGGCTGGCTGACTGCTGAGGGAGGAAATAGTGTCTGCAGGGCTTAGTGTGTGACACAGGGCTAGAACTGCAGTGTACTTCCTTTGTTGCGGCAAATGCCTGTTCTTTTTGTGCTTCATCGCTCTGCTATTTAAAGAAGAGACTGCATGCCCTTTTCTCGATGTTCAATCAACTCAAGAAAGCAGAGAGAAACGCTAAGGTGGAAGCCTCGTGACTGCCAGAGAAGCAGCCTGCTACCTCCTCTCTTCTCTTCTCGTCTCGTTTTTAAATCTTTGACTTGTGAATGACTTGAATCTACCGTGACTTCGTTGCTGAATGGGATTTTTTTTTTATTGTGACGTTGTGCCTGGTGCCCCCCCTCCAGTAGTTGCATTACATCAGTGCTCGGACTGATCTCGAGTGCGACACGAGTGGGCTCTGAAGATTTTGCAGGATCTGGAAATCGGTGCTGAATGGTGTGTGTCCGAGCTTTAGTTACGTATTATTAATTCAAGTCATGTGTGATGTTTACTAGCTATTGCATACTGAACCTTTAGCAAAGTAAGATGTTGTAGTGAGAATGTCCTGTATGCTGTTTGCATAACAAGCTTGCAGTGAGCGTATGTGTCGTGTCTTGTCTTGTACCTGCAGGACTTTTGAGGTGACCCTGGGTCTTCATAATCACCGACTGTGGACGAGGTGATTCATGGAACTGGACTGTGACCGCGCACCTCTACCTGTCTGAGTGATCCCCAATACACCCCTACCCCCCGTGACTCTATCAGAGCGAGAAACAGGTCCTCGATGGCGGAGTCAACGGAGCCCCTGGCTGCTCTGGACGTGGCCATCGACCCGGACTTCGAGCCCCAGAAGCGGCCGAGGTCGTGCACGTGGCCGCTGCCCGAGTCCGGCTCGGTGAAAACCGGGGCTGCCGACGCGGACATCATTCCAGAGGAGGAAGATGACGAGGAGGACGGAGGCGCGATGGCCGTGAACGCGAGCAGTAGCGACGGCGCAAGCAGCCCCGGCGCACCGCCCGAGGTGAGAGACAACGGAGGTCCGGCGGCGCAGGGGGTGCATCAAGTGGGGCAGCAGGGGGACCTGCAACTGCAACAGCAGGGTGGGCAGCAGGGGCAACAGACGACCCCGCGCAAGTCGTCCTCACGCCGGAACGCGTGGGGCAATCTGTCGTACGCGGACCTGATCACCAAAGCCATCCAGAGCACGCCAGACAAGAGGTTGACCCTGTCCCAGATCTACGAGTGGATGGTTAGGAGCGTGCCCTACTTCAAAGACAAAGGGGACAGCAACAGCTCTGCTGGCTGGAAGGTACGCTCTACTCTTTCCATGTCTGTCCATGTCACAGTGTTTAAGCACGCGCAAAAAATAAAGCAACTGCTAAATAAATGAATTAAATAAATAAATAAATAAAGCAACGCGCAGGGAGCGCGCGTGACGCAGCCACCGTGGCGATCCGGATGACGTCATATGTAAACAAAAACACTCATCCGGACGCCAGAAGAGGGAGTACTGTTAACCAAATGAATGCCAGGTTGGGGTGTACTCGTTTTTCCAGTCCGTTTTATAGGTCCGTGCGCCTTCAAGCAGTAATAGCACCTTTAAAAACTAGCTCGTTGATCAAAGCTTCTTCACAGTTGCCACACTCCATACTATGCAAAGCTGCGGAACCTTAACTGTGTTGTTCCCTCTCGACACACACACACACACACACACACGGCTTACATAAGTGTGGACGGGGCGCAGAGAGTTGCCAAGTCTGTTGATTCGGGTTTTAAAATGCACTCTGAGTAGTGGGTTGCATAACAACTCGGGGCGAGGTTCTGGTTAAGGCAGACTGTGCAAGAGATAGAGTACTTTCTGAGAGAATGTCACAGCCTCATTCGCTCAGAAATACCAGAGTGAGTGTGTGCATGTTTGTGTATGAGTATCCATGCATGCTAAGGTCAAAGGCCAAGTGCAGGAGGCCTTGTCCTGCAACGTGACATGAAATATTATATTTGACAGTCATGAGACTCATCTGATGCCCGTGGCATGTGAGTAGATGAAGGTGTGTGTGTGCGCTCTTGTTCATTTGTATCTAATTTTTCAGTATTCAGCACTGCCACTCGATGATACCCCCTGTACCACCATAAACTACACTGGGCACTGAAGTCTAAATAAAGTCTGTATGCATTTTGTAGGACATAAGATTTCAGTCTGATCATTCAAAAAACACCACAGTTACTCCAAGTACAGGGCGCCCAGAATAGTGCTCACCACCATTTCTGGATGTGGAAAACCTGCCTGGCCCTGTTCCAGTGAACTTTAGTGTTACTTAACCTCAGCCGCGTGAAACATGGTCTGCATTCCAGCACCGGTGCAACTGATGCACAGAGAGCGTGCAGAACACAGCTCTCTTGCAAACAGGTTTGTGCCTCCACACATTAGTTTAGCACAGAGTTTGTTTCAGGGTAATATGCCACCCCTGCTCCTCTTTTCAGAAGGGATTATTTTAATAGGCCTTTTTTAATGAAGGCTACCATGTTGTTTTCCCGCAGATGGCTGTTTTGTGGTCTCCTCTGTTCACTGTGCTGACACAAGGGAGTGCAGAAAGTGTATTGGAGAGTGAAATGTTCTCTTTTAGGTGACAGAATGTGTGTTTTGATGCGCACATGTGAGCAGTGATTCGTCTTGCACAGCTTATTTGACAATCACATCTCAGTCAATGACAAAAAGCTTCTCAACCAGACTGTGTGTAGCACCATACTGTAATGCTTACACATTAGTGTGGAAAAGCTGGAGCGAGGGGAAATGCCCTGAGTGCTCTAGAAAATGTTCCTTCATGGAGTAATTACAGAAGTTCTGGAACTGTGCCAGCATGTCAAATTAAGAAGTAGAAATAAAAGAAAAGAGGAGGGGAAATTAATGTGCATGTGTATTGGGGGGTGGGGGGGGGGGAGGGGGGCAAATGTGTGTGTATTTATGT
Organism: Brachypetersius gabonensis; assembly: GCA_037577145.1. Lineage (NCBI taxonomy): Eukaryota > Metazoa > Chordata > Actinopteri > Characiformes > Alestidae > Brachypetersius > Brachypetersius gabonensis. Next base: position 14,779,553 of record JBBJLR010000160.1, on the reverse strand, counting down.
CACAATATGACAAATTAGTATGATTTCAATCAGCAGTGATGGCAACAATATGATAAGACACTTCTCGGGACAGATCTGTTTGAAACTGCTTGAATTGATGGATGTTTTAGCTACAGGATTTTAATAAGGGCAAGCTATGACAAAGGGAGCCATAAATCTTCGGCTTTGTCCATTGTTGATATAAGATATGCACACACAGATATGGCCACCAAGCAGAAATGAAATTTAACAAGCCTCACGGTAGTGAGTGGTCCCTGTCCTGACTAATGAGCGTGTTTGGATGTCAGGCAAGACTTTCCTTTGTTCTTGTTGGATCCACTGCAGTTGTAAAGGAGGGGGAGGGGAGGGGATGGACTGCCAGTGTAGGTGACTTTGCAGTGCCTATAACCCCCTAGTCACCAGCACCATTCCATGTAAGGCACGTAAGAGAACAGAAACTGCCACAAAGGGTGCATTGTAGGGTTAATTCATTCTGATTTCTGTCATTTTGATTTAGTGATTTTTTTCAAAGCAACAGGCTTTGTTTACTTTGTCTTTACTAATAGCTTACAATTTGTGGCCTAAATAAATGCGCTCACATGAACACATTAAAATGTTTCAAAACAGCTGACATTATTGCCAATATATAACAAGCATTGTCCAATGTTTTGCCCATATACATTTTGATAATTAACATGAATAATGCTGTCACTCCTTGATTTGTGCTATAGTGCGTGGCCTTTAGGGATTACTTTTTAATTAGTGCTAGCTAACAGACCGTTTTCTGTGCACCATCACTGTCCCATTCAATCACAACACCCTGAAAACTGAATGGCTTGTAATATGTTTTCTAAATTCATAAGTGGTTGTAGATGTAAGCATATGGGATGCATGTGTTAAACAAATGACTTGAGAAATTCAGACGTTTTTTAATGTGTTTTATAAAACTGCCAGAAGTTTTACTATGTGATATACGATTTTTTTTTGCCTACTACTGTATCAGTACTATTTAACCTGACTACTCTATAAGGTTTTTTTTCTATTTTGACTGCTTTTATTGTTTTTAGTTGTTCATCTTCCGAACAAAGTACAACACATTTTTGTCTCTGTAGTAAAAATATGGCCAACAGAGGAATATACCATAGGAAAGACAGTAAAATGTTGAATTGTCATTGTTGCAAATGAATGGAATATATATGAAATACTGCAGAGACTGATAGCTATGCAATCCTGATCTTGACCAGACTGTGCACCCCTACAGTTCTCAGGTGTGGCATGCTAGATTCTTACTCCTAGGTGTGTGTGTGTGTGTGTGTGTGTATAAACAAGTCATCTTGAAAGGTTCAATTTTTCCTTAAGTGATAGAAGGGGTGAGAGATATGCTATTGATTTATCATTCCATTACACAGTGTACAGATCATCGCTCCAGTGCCAAATAGTCTACTCTACACCTTGTTCAAAGTCAGATGTTAAATTATTCACTGCTTTAAGTATTAATTCAGAGCCTTTTATTAATTTTTAAGGGCAGCTCTTTGGCTGATGGTCAGACACACACTATGCTAAAACATTCCTTGCAGCAGTGCCCTCATTTTAAAGTGGTTTTATCTTTCATAGTTCAAGCAATTGAAACCCAGTTGGAACTACTACTGATTTAAAATTAAATTCAAACTACCAATAGTAATTCTGGTCCTCAATGCTTTGCTGCAAAATAGGTACCTGCACTACTCCAAGTTCACTCTCGTTTGCTTGGTGTCCTGATGGTCTTCTGAGGCCGGATATAAATCCTCTTTAAGAAGGGACAGGATCATGTACTGAAATGAACTAAAATGTGACTAAAAGTGTGTGTCTGTGTCTCACAGGTCCAAGTTCTCCAGTAGCATCTTTCTGTGGGACCCATAGCTCTCTGATTCTTATGTGGTCCTAGCCATAGGGTGAATAATGTGTTCTTTCGTACTGTTATGTGATTGGTGGCTTGTTTCCATGGCAGCTTGTGTGTTGTATAAGGTCACGAGAGGGTGAGGTGGGTTGGGCGCCTCGCTGGCTGGTACTGCAGCCACAAAGCACGTGTGTGTGTGTGTGTGTGTGCGTGTGTGTCTGTGTGTGTGCGTTAGCACACGTGTCAGTTAAAGAAAGAGAAAGAAAAAGAGAGAGGGAAGGGAAGTTGTTGGTGTGCAAAGATACTGGGAGGTTACAGGTCAGTAACCATGGTAACAGATCCTGGGTAGTGTGACCGGTCAGTGTGACTGGAGTCTAACAAGAGTGCCAGTTTGTTGCTTTTTTCAGTTCTTCCTGTACACTGTGATAAACATATGGTACAGAGGCCCAACCATGATAAACACGCGCACGCATGCAGAGGCCCTCCCACAGGCCAGTCAGAAACTTTGACACGTCATGATTATTAGACATCCTACATATTGTACTGACAGGAACTCAAGTACATTAGACATGCCTTCACTGTATGCAAAGGCATTTTAAAGCTTCCCATCCTCAGTCTTTCCGTGTCCCTAAAAAGCCCCACTCTCTGCTACCCTCTTGCCCCTCCTTCCCCTCGTCTCCCTGCAAGGATGCAAAAAAGGTGTGCTGCCCCACAGCTCTAAATCGAGGCTTTTGAAAGTTTAATTTGTTTTCCTCCCGACCTGTCTTTTCCAATTACGGATCTCTGCCACAGCACCGGCACTGAGCAGAGGAAGCTAAATTGTTCTTGATAAAAAATTAATTGACTACAATAAAGCTAGATTTCTGTGTCAGGAGCTCCTGGCCACACTGGTGGTGATGAAATAAGGCCGAGCTTTATAGTGAAAAATGACTGCAACTAAGTGGATGGGAAAAAAAAACCCTGACACTCTCTATAGACATCCCCAACGAACATATTCTAATTAATCTGTCTGGTGGACGATAAAGGAGTAGGAGTCTATGAGCAGGTAGAGCAGGCAATGATTAGCCTACTTGACTTATAGTGGTGGTTAAAAAATTGTGAACCCATTAGAATTTTCTGTATTTCTGCATAAATATGAAATTAAACTTTTAAGATTTTTAGACAAGCCCTCAAAGTACACAAAGAATGAGGGAAATCTGCCAGTATTATTTAACTATGAGGGGCAAAGCTATATTTAAGTATCTGGTGTGTCCCCCCCCCCCCCACTATAACTGCAACTAAACATTTTCAGTAACTGTTGATCAGTCCTGCACATTAGCTTTGAGGAATTTTAGCCCCATAAAGAAGAGCTTTTCCTCATTAACTGCTTATTTTAGGTCCTTCCACAAAGTTTCTATTTGGTTACATTCCAAAGCATTAACCTCATTCTTATTTAACCATTCTTTGGTAGAATAACTCTACCAAAGAATGCGTGGGATCATTGTCATGCTGCATGAGTCGCTTTTTCAGTTCATGGACAGATGTCCATTAAAATTAGGTGGTATAATTCAGAATTCATTCCTTCATTAATGATGGCAAGCTGTCCTAGTGCAGATAACACAGAACAGGCTCAAACTAGGACACTTCGATCACCATGTTTCACAGGTAGGACAATGTTCTTATGCTGGAATGCAGCATTTTCTCCAAACATAACACTCCTCTTTTAAGTGAAAAAAGTTCTGTTTTAGTTTTATTAAAAAGTTCTATTAATCCACAAAACATTTTTTCAGAAGCTTTCTGGTTTGTCTATGTGATCTTTAGGTAGCTGTAGACAGCTAGTAAGGTTATTTTTGGATAGCAGTTGCTTTATTCTTGCAAAAATACCACACTGCCGTGTTTGTCATTGTTGTTCATTATTCCTCTGATGGTGGACTCATGAACATTAATAGAGAGGCCTTTAATTGCTCAGAATATACCATGCGTTCCACTGTGACCTTGTAAACGTTTACACACCTTGCCTTTGGAGTGGTCTTTGTTGGTTGTCCTCTCCTGGGGAGAGTAACTGTGGTCTTATATTTCCTCTGTTTCATTAAGGACAGTCCAGAATCTTCAGAGATTATTTTGTAACCATGAGCATCAGCAGTTCTTTTTCCTGACGGACTCCGAAATCTCCCTTGTTAATGCCATGATGCACTTCCACAAACATGTGAGAAGATTAGATCCCTATTCCCTCAGTTAAACAGGGCACATCTGATTGTACCACTGACTGAAGTCACCTTACTTTAATTTCACTTTCAAATGAACAACTAATCAATTTTTGCCACTCACAGACTAGTAATGTTGGATCTTTGTCCTCAGTAAATAAACTACCAAGATATTACCATACTATTTTTGTATGATCTGTATAACTGTGGTGCCTTTATCTACCTTTAGAACTTGTGTGAAAATCCGATTATCTTTTGGGTCATATTTATGCAGGATTCTTTCACAATCCCTCAAGCACCGCTGTAGGTGTTTGAGCAGAAGTGTACATGCTTGCTTTTGATTAGCTTGCGGATTAGGTTGATTAGCCCAGAGTATTGCTGAGTTGTTGTTTATTTTAGTGTTTTAGTACTGTACCGTTGAGGCAGTGTATGATCTGTTACTTATGTGCTGGTATGATGATTTCATTGCTGGTAATGAGCGACTTATTGCTTTTAGTAAACGTCATCAAAAGACAATGTGGTGAATACATCAGTGTTAAAAAAAACAATTGTTAATATTCACAATAATTGCTCTTAACAGTATTGTATAAGGGAATAGTTCTCTGTGGGACTTGACCCACCTTAGGCAAGACTTAATAATTAAGACTAATTCTAGTGTGCTAGCTTAACCAAAAAGGACCAAAACATGGGGCCCCTATGACTGGGATTAACAACCACTAGGCTTGCAGGATCATCTTGCAATTTCTGGAATTGGTGATCCTGATCAGGGACAATGGACAGATTAAGAAGGATCACCAGCCAGTCATCATCCTTGTCCCTCCAAAACGGGACACAGGTGTGGCTCTGTGGCCTAATCACCCTTCAGACAGGATAAAGATACAGTGTGACCTCCCGGAGAAGTGCTGAGCCAAGCAGAGTTGGACAGTGAGAACAATGCAGTGAATTGGAAGATTGATGGTATTTGTGTTGTTTCCCCCAGCCTTGGTTTACACTAGTTTAGCTCTTGAGGAATATTTCATTTCAGTTGAAGTCTTTATTTTTAGCTTATGATTTTAAAAATCTTGCTTAACTTGTTTGCTGTCTTTGGTAAGTCTTCAATATTTATGTAGTCTTCTTTTTTTCTTGGTCCACAGCCAGTGCTCCATGGGCGGACTCCACTCTAAACAAATGGCTCTTTAATTATTCAAAGAGCCTGCCTGCAAGTGTGAAATTTGTTAGTCAAAGGTTCAATGTGTACATTACCTGTTTTCAAAGTCTAGGGTAACCTTTTAAGAGAAGGAACCACGCAAGCGATCATTTGGTCTTGGCAGGCATGTTCTTGCTGGGCACGGTACACGGGTCAGCAGTGGTATGAAAGTGAACCCAAACCCAGCCTGTACCGTCGGTTTTGAGACCTGGGCCTACTAGACGCAATGAGTAACAGTACTGCTTTGTTACCTGAACCACACCCAAATCTAAATCTGCTCTCACACACTAAAGAAGATGGCCTATAACAGCAGCAGTGTAGTACTCTTCCAGGATGTACGTTTGTATTTTTGTTGATTTGTTTAATGTACCTGGCAGTGCCACCCTTTTCTGTTAGCCCCACTGTCTTATCGATTCCCTATTTCAATTCCACAAAGGAAAAAAAAAAAAAGAGGACCTTAGTTTAAATAACAAACTTTATTCAGAATGTTAACAATAAAACAATTAGCAATTTTACATTACATAACTGGAGAAAGTAACATCACCTAAATAAATGTGTATTTGGGCTTAACTTATTATTATTATTATTATTATTATTATTATTATTATTATTATATATATTTTTTTTAACTAAAACAGGGCCTGGCAGATAACCACACGCGTCCTAGCGTATGCGGTGTTTAACACTAGAACAGCTGACAGCGTCAACTGACATAATTTCATCAGGCTGTATGCTGGGAAGCTGCAGGACTAAATACCTGAACATACTGCAGCAGCATTGTATCAGTAAGCATCTTGTGCGGAAATGGGCACTGCATCAATTGACGCATGCAGCCGTTATAGGTATAGCCAGATAGCGACTGTTCTAGTGTTAATAACCGATTTACAGAACCGCAATAAAAAAAAATGAGTGGGTAACCGGGTATTTTCGAATCAGTTCTTATTTGGAACTGAATTTCAGTTCCCATCCCTACTCACCACCCATGATTTTACTGAGAGAGACAATTACCCACTTCTATTCTGAGCTACTCTGAACATAACTAAGAAAGAAAGAGTGAAAATGCGAGAAAGTAAATAAGGCAGAGTGCAAGAAAGTCATTCATTAGAAAACAAACAAGTATGTATTTGTGCCAAAACAATATTTTGCTGAGCCCAGGGTCAAATCCCATTGAGAGCTGTGACAAATAGTGCTGTACTGTCTTCTTTTAATGAAATAGTTTACTTCTAGACATTAAGACCTAATACCTACCACCACAAAGAGGGCCAGAAACCCTGGCAAAATTGAGGTTAACTATAAATTGACCCATGTTATTAGCCCTTTTTGATGATTATGTCCTCCAGGAAGTTTTATTACAAGCTCCGTGTGCGTGCTATTGTCCTCCTGTGTTTGTGAGGATTTACAGTATCCTAGCAAGATTAATTGAGCTGCCAAATCATACTTTGCATGCAAGCAATGGGAAGTTTGTTACTGCATTAGTAAATGTCGGACAAAATAATAAAAATGACTAAGAAGCGGTAGAATAACAAAATACACTGTATGTCATGCTGGCAACCCTGAAGCATTTGGGTAAAACAAAAACAGCATCAAAAAAGAGTAATAGGAAATTCTGTTATCGATCAATTATTTTAGTGAGTTATGTAATGAGAAGTGAGGGCCCACATACAGGCAGCTGAATTTGTTAAATTGCATTACATAGCCAGACACAGCTTTTTACTGTATTAATCCTTATTACTTTATTGCTGTCTCTCTGATAAAGCACATGCACCTTGAATCTTTTGTTGTAGTGACAGCACACAGCATGACTAAGCACCCGCTTAATCTTATCTAACAGTATGTTCTAAATGAGAGAGGCCAGGCTGGGGCGAAGCTCCACAGGTTGCGGGGGTCAACGATTAGTGACACACACACACACACACACACACACATTATCAGTAGCCATGGATCACTGTTCACTATGCTATGTTTGCAGACCTGTCTTCACAGTTCTGATTACTTGGCTGTCGAGGGAGAGCTGCAGGCAGGCACTCGAGGAAAGCTTGGCCCAAAGTGCTGACGCTGCACTAACTTGTGCAGTAAAGTTTTTAGCGCCTGTTCAGGATTGCTCTGAGGGGGCAGACAGGTTTGTGCCTGTAACACTATCTGCACTTCTTACACTCACATTGGCATTTCTAACCACCAACTACAACCGGCTCTCTTTGTGGTTAGAGCTGTCTGTTTTATTTGTTTTTGCCCTACCTCACCTTCACCCACCCTCCCCCACACACTCTCTGTCTCCCTCTTCCCTCATCCCCATGTGCTTTGCACTGTTTATGGGGGCATGAAATCGCTCCAGAGCTTCGAGCGATCTCGTGCACTGGCTTACTCGGAGTCCTTTCACTATTTCTCTATTTCTCTCTTTTTCCAGTCTGTTTGCTTCTTTTTTGGTATCAGTCACTGGCAGACTTTCACACTTGGCTTGTGTACCCTCAGCCCTTAAAAGGTTGATTAAGACTCCTGAAACAGTCTCTGTGTTTGTTACTTGTCTTTTGTTGCTCTGTATTGCAAACAGTTGTAACTCAGGGTGAAGGACAACATTATACAGTAATCCCCCGCTTTTCGTGGGGGCTTCGTTCCAAGAGCATCCCCGTATAGTGAAAAACCATGTTGTTGTGGTAAAAAAATGTTACCTAATTTAATTTTAAACTCTGTTTAATGCATCACACTTAAACATAATGTAAAGGTAAATAAATAATCAGAATCAGAAAACCTTTGCTTAAAAAAGCGTGCCACGAGCCAAAACAAAGATGCGTACACAAAAGAAATGTTGAAATAACTCTCTCTAGCCACATGTTTAGACAGGGCACAGCTTACTAATACTAAATAAACTGAGATAACAGTTAAACAATTAACTGGTGGGTGAGTGGGTGAGTGGTCATCAGTGATGAGACCCCCCGACAGGACCATTGAGGAGTAGATGTTATTTGGGTGGTGGATGATTTGCTGCGCCTAATCCATACGTTACAAAGATGAGTGCACATTTGAGGATTCAGTGGTGTAAATGCCAAAGGCACTGGTCTTTAGAATTGTGGAAAAAATTTAAATGGCTCACCATATTCCCCACCAGTGGGCAAGTGCTTTTACATTTACAATTACATTTACGGCATTTATCAGACGCTTTTATCCAAAGCGACTTCCATTCTCTAACTACAGGGGACAGTCTCCCTGGAGCAACTTGGGGTTAAGGGTCTTGCTCAGGGACCCAATGGTGGCGAACCTGTGACCTTTTGGTCCGGAGGCAAGTATCCTACCACTAGGCCACCACCACCACCAATATGCTTTTATGGCATATTCAAAAAGAAGAGTACAGGCCTGACTGCTTGAGTGAGGGGATTTTATTAGCCGTATGGGGCATTGTAATGGCGTGATTTTGGTGCACTTGAGGGAAGCATCACTGCAAATCATTACTGATTGCCTTTGTCCTATGATTAAACTTTTTTTGTGATGGAAGTTGTATCTTACAGGATGGCAATTTAAATGACTTCGTTATTCAGTTCTTTAATAATTATTAGAATGTGCTTCCTTTTTATTCTGTAATTTGCCTCATTTTTTTGTCTCAACAACCACTGATTCAGCAGTTGGGAAACAAATGTAACAGTTACATAAACAAAAGCAATTTATTATTTATTAATGTTGATGCTAATTGGTATTGGTATTGCCATTAATAACATTTCTTATTCTGTAAGAGAAATATAATGGTTACCTTAGTTAGCTAGAAAAATAATCAATAGATTGATTGGTTATAGAAACAATTGCTTGTTGCAGCCCACTGGTTCAAGTGGTTCAAATGCAAACCAAACTACCTCAGAAGGATAGTCAATTAAAAATTCATTATAATAAAATTGTTACAAAAGGGTAAATGGAAAATATATGGTAGTAGCATCATCGCAAGTCCAGTGGGACTGTATAATTATCTTTGTGGTAACATCACTGCTTGCCTGAGAGGGCTTTTAGTCTGATTAATCGGGTGGGTGGGTGGGTGGATGTACATGAGATATGCTTGTGTTCAATGTACTGTATGAACAGTTTGTCTTTGTCCTGGTATTCCACAATATTGCATATATCCAAGCTGCTCTCTCCTTTTTTAAACACACTTATTCACACACATTCTCTGTCTCACTCCCTCAGTTCGGTAAATATGGGTTAGTGTGTCTTTTCCCATCCTTCCCTTTGTTTGTTTTACTTTTACTTTTCTTCCTCCCAGCGTCTCGTTCCCTCCTTTTTCCCCTTCTTCCTGCAGCTGTGCAGAGGGATCCATGGTTTTTCCATGAGAACGCAAAAACTCTGTGGCTGCAAAAGCACACAACCCGCTGCCGCCTCAGCTCACGACTGTGCTGTTTCTTTGTACTTCTACACAGAGATGCTTTGTGAGCCAGAGTTAAAGACAGACATTGTACTAAGCATGTTGAATAGTAGCTCTAATGTATCTTTATTAGCAGAGAATGTCTGTACACCAGCTATGTTCTATGTCTGGGGTGTACTAAGCTGTATGTGCTGCTCTGTAGAGCAGATTTCTGCCAGTGTAATGCTGCTGCTATATGAGGATTAATGTTGTAAACTTGAGGCTTAGTCAGGTGCCTGGTCATATGAGCTGAGCTCAGAGAGTATGTAATGTGTGTTGCGTGCGTGCGTGTGTGATTACACTGGGTAGAGCGGTCTGTGCATCACACATTAATCAGTCTGCCACATTCGTTTGTATCTGCAACACCATCACATACAGTTGTTATACACTGAAAAGGTAATGCACTTTGTTTCAAATGTCTACATCAAGACTGTCTTGTAGTAATGTATTTTATTCGTGGTGTAAACTTTTGAATTAAGGGAATGCCTGAGAGATAATGCCTCCCACTGTAAGGGGAAAGGCTGAGACGGAAAGAGAGGGACTATCTGAATTCGGTAGACAAAGAAACATTTCCCCTCAGTCTGTACCTTTGCTCTATCACTTCTCATCATCACACAGCCGTTAGACAGGGTAATGAGGCTGTGTCAGGATATGATCTGACCTGGAGAAGACTCTCTTGCCAGTGTATGCACCATTTCTTTTCAGAAGAGATGTTGTGTCTATGGCCTGGCTCATCTGTACCCATACTGACACTGAATGTTATGGGGTTGTACTGCAGTCTATAGACCAAGAAATTAGAAAGAAAATACTCTAGTCATGATACTCTGCTTAGTTCCCATTGCTGAACCTTCTCCTATAATTAGAAAGCTCAGCCAAAAAGGGAGGGGGAAGTGATGAGATGGGGACAGTGAAATTGTGTGGGTGTGATTGGCAGGGAAAGGGCACAGCCCCAGGCCTCTGTGTTAATCTTTCTGAGAGAGCAGTCTACTCATTAGAGCTTTGCATTAGCGTCTCCCTGTCCTGGCTTACAATCAACTCCATTTAGTTCTGTCATCTGAGCTCTGTGGAACTCTCTCTCTTTCTCTCTTTCTCTTTTTCTGTGTTCCCCTCTGTTACTAAGCCAACCTTCCACCCTCTTTCCATACCTGTCCTTTTCTCTTCTTTCAGAGACTCTGTCTCTCTTGTAGTCTCTTTCTGCCTGATAATGGCAAAACTGTATGGAGACTCCGAGAGCATGTGCTGAAGGGATCCAAGACTATTGGCTGCACGGCACTCCTCCCCCCACGTTTGATTGGCCCGAACATTCAGTGGGGCATTCAATCAGCGCTGTGGAAGTGTATGTAGGTCAGTGTGTGTGTGTGTGTGTGTGTGTGTGTGTGTGTTTGTGTGTATGTGTATGTGTATGTGTATGTGTATGTGTATGTGTATGTGTGTGTGTATGTGTGTGTGTATGTGTGTGTGTATGTGTGTGTGTGTGTGTGTGTGTGTGTGTGTGTGT
>JBBJLR010000160.1:14739806-14758531 GCA_037577145.1 Brachypetersius gabonensis | reverse complement strand
TGTGTGTGTGTGTGTGTGTGTGTGTGTGTGTGTGTGTGTGTGTGTGTGTGTGTGTGTGTGTGTGTGTGTGTCCTGACATTGATGGATTGTTACCACATGTTGCTGACGGACAAAAAGGCCTCTGTGTTCCAGAGAGATTCAGCATGCAGCTGGGCTCTCAGTTAACAGTCCTACACACGCAAGACACACACACATGCACGCACATACACACACATACGCATGCACACAGTAACAATTAAAACAGGGGTGAAAAGAAAAAAATGTACATACATTTGAACAAATACTGCTGTGAAACCAAAACATTTTTTGTAACATACATTGAATTTTCTTTAGCAGCAACCTGAACATTCCGTGACAAATGAACAAACAGACAAGTCTTGTTACATTCACACATTTAAAGAAAAAAGTTAAGAATGTTTTTCTCCAGTCAAGTTATTTTGGAGTAGGGCTTGAAAAAAAAAAGATATTTGTTTGTTACTTTATTCAGTTAGATTTTGTGTCAATCAAAAAAAAATAAAATGCAACGATCAGTGAAACCCCTTGATGCCAACCACAGCAGTAGTGATGTAGTGATGTTGCTTTCTGCTTTGAGTATATTGTAAACAGTGGAAGGGACATCTATTCTAGTACTGGCGTGTACAAAATAAAGGCATTTGTTACTCATGCTCTGATCCCATCAATGACTTAACATCCTTTTGTAGGCTACAGTTCATTATTAGGCCAGAGCACAGTTTAAGCAGTTAATTTCTCTTTGATGTGCTTTGCACACAAGGATTTTGTTTACATGTTTGTATTGGCTGTTTATATTGATAGCTTTTTGCTACGTTTATGCCTCGTAAGTTTAATGTAAAAAGATATGTATGTCAAATTGTAAGCATTAGAATTCATTCTAAGCAAAAATTCTGTCAGTTAGTCAAGAATCATTGCTATGTGTGCATGCATGTGTGTGTTTGCTGACTGATATGATGGTCTTTAAAAAAAGAAAAACCTTAAGGTTGGCCTAAGCTTGCTGTTATGGGAATAAATCGGAGAGCAAATGTCGTAATTACGCTCAGGTCTTGCTAAAGAGAAACGATGAATCGCATATTGAGGACCTCAGAGGCACTTATGCATCCATTAAAGGCTTGCTCCTCCCCAGAATATCTGGCATGCAAGAAGCCAGAGTACTGGCACAGGCGGGGGGAACATGACAGTTAAAAAAGGAGGTGGGCATAATTATCAGTGAATTGGAGAAGCATGGAAAAAAGCATTAAACCTATCTGGTAATGTTTTTCAGCTGCCAAGCAGTGAGAGCAATAGAGGATAAACCTTAATGACTTCATTCACAACACGGTTCTCCATTGAGATTTTAGTCATTCTCTCCCTCCTACCTCTCTTTCTCCAGACGAATGTGCATACACACATGCACTCACAAGCACATGTGCAAACATTATGTCATGTCTCCACAGAGACTTTGCTGGGTAAACAGCACTATTCGTGGTATTGTTGTTGTGGAATAATGTCATTTGCATGGAAAAATAGCTAATCTAGGCACCAGAGATCGGTTAAGAAGTTTGAATGTCCTCCAGAAGGTTTCAAGTAAACCTAATAAAAGGGATCTTTTTAACCTTATTAGTTCATGCCCATGGTCTAATTAAGCACAAGTTGTCATCCAATATTATACAAAATTACAGACTCTTGTTTTTCCATGGTATTCAGTCATAATAAGTAGATTTTTTGCCAACCAATATCCCAATATCTTAGGATTTTTGTTTATGACACCATGCCCTGCAATTCAAACCTTATTGACCAATAGTGTCTTGTTTCATATCAACCCACTGCCACCTATCATCAAACTGTTTAACTAGCTTTTAAATCAGCCGGAATATAATGTTTCACTTGAAAATACTTCACTAAAAGGCAAAGCTTTACTATTCAGGTTAAGTGTGCTTCATTTTTAATGTGTTGGTAATGACTACAGTAGTATACGTTGTATCTGCCTACTATAAAGTGAGATATGTGTAGCTTGGCAATATCCCTTTTTTTCTATTTTTTTCAAGATTACATGAGCAGCTAATATTCTTTCACAAAGAACTAAATAGTGTTGCGTGCATTTGTACAAACACACAATCATGTGCGTACTTTGTACTATGTGGGAGGGTGTATTGTCACTGCATGTGTCAGTGCGTGTGCCTGCTATATGCAAAGAAATCACACACTTCACACACTTCTTGAGAAAATATGCCTGCAAAAATCTCATTACCATTTTATTGCTTACCTCACCCTTTACACCAACTAATCAGTGCCTTGTACAATGTACATTCTCTTGCTTTCAAAACAGAACTTCAACAGAAAATTGCGCTGTTTTTACCCTGCCTAAATCATATTGCAGACTAAAGACTTCCCATAGACTACTATACAAATGAAACCATGGCTCAGTTCCTGACTCAGTGTATTAGACATTCTTTTCATCTCTTGTTTGTTACATGAATGGGATGGTTGCATGACTCATACGCTTCTCAGTGTCTGCTTGTAACAAAGCTGACTTGTATAACCTGATTATTATGTCCAAATTATGTGTATCGGGTCTAAACTCCATTGCATACTTTTGTACTGCGAACACCAGTACAGCTGAAGGGACAATAGGAACAGATCTGCTATGGAAGTCTTATTACAAGCAATAACAAATTACTGTTAGGTCTTAGGGTATTTTTAAATGGCAGAAAAAGTGCTCATAAATTATCCTTCACCTGTTTCCATCAGAGAAAATGTCAATTACAGTACTTAGATTAACTAAGTACTGATCTAACATTTAACTAAAATAAATGATACTTTTTGATTAACATACGGGTATGTAATGTATGTCTGTAGTTGAAAATCACTAATCATTTTGTGTTTACTCTCTTTTGGTACAGAATTCCATCCGGCATAACTTGTCCCTGCACAGCCGTTTTGTCCGTGTTCAGAACGAAGGAACTGGAAAGAGCTCCTGGTGGATGATAAATCCTGAAGGAGGGCGAGGAGGCAAGGCACCACGGCGTCGTGCTGTATCCATGGACAATGGAAACAAGTACACTAAGAGTGCCCGAGGGCGCGCGGCTAAGAAGAAGGCAGCATTACAGGCGGCCCAGGAGGGCTCCCTAGAGAATGTGTCTGCAGGAGGGCTGTCCAAGTGGCCAGGAAGTCCAACTTCACGCAGCAGTGATGAACTGGATTCTTGCTGGACGGACTTTCGCTCAAGAACAAACTCCAATGCTAGCACAATAAGTGGCCGTCTGTCACCGATACTGGCCAATCCAGAGTTAGATGAGGTTCCAGATGATGAGGTTCCACCCCTATCCCCAATGCTCTACTCCAGTCCCAGCAGCCTCTCTCCTCCTTCATCATCCTCCTCAAACTCCAAGCCATGTCCAGCTGAGCTTCCACGACTAGGCACCATGAATCTCAATGATGGTCTGACTGATAACCTTATGGATGATCTGTTGGACAACATAACTCTTACCCAGCCCACGCCATCAGGTCAAGGCGGCTCGGCCTTCAGTTTTGGAAGCACCACTTCTTCTCCAGGCTCATCCTCTTCCTCACCAAGTGGAGGGAGCAATAATGGAGGATTTGGCAACTCCATTTTTGGGTCGTCCACTGTGGGACTACGCCAGTCACCCATGCAGACCATCCAGGAGAACAAGCAGACGTCATTCTCAAGCATTTCACACTTTGGGAACACCACACTTCAGGAGCTGCTGAACTCAGACTCACTAGGCTCCCATAGCCACAGTGATGTCATGATGACACAGTCTGACCCACTCATATCACAAACCAGCGCAGCCGTCACTTCTCAGAACTCCCGCCTCCGCAACGGCTTCATGCTGCCCAATGATCCCATGATGTCATCTTTTAGTTCTGGACTCAAGGGTCAGAATAGCCTTCTCCAGAACAACCGGCATCATCAGCGCCCCAATACCCAGGGCTCACTGCACTCAGTCCCCAAAAACAGCCTCCCAAGCCTGGCCAATGATGCTAATAACATAGCCTCTGCCAAGCAGCATCTTCAGCAGTCCATGCTGTTAAACGAGACTTCTCTTTACTCTGGGCTGAATGGAAGCAGTGGAATAGGGATTGGTCTCTCTACAGGGACAGATCGTTTTCCCTCAGACTTGGACTTAGACATGTTCAACGGGAGTCTCGACTGTGATGTGGATTCCATAATCCGCTCAGACCTGATGGATTCTGATGGACTGGACTTTAACTTTGATGCTTTGGTGCAAAATGCAGTTAACCTCAACCCTGTTGGCAACTTTAACGGGACAAAACAGGCCAGTCAAAGCTGGGTGCCTGGCTGAGAGTTGTCAGAAAGGTGAGTTCTGTTGCAACTCGTGTAAAATTAGAAGGACTATCATCTCAAGCACAGCCACTGTTATATAGTATAGCATTGTTAGTGTAAAATATCCAAGGTACTTCTTTTGACCTGAGAATAAATCTTCTGCTTTACTTCTGTGTAGAGGGCATAGTGCAGGTCTTCATAGGGATGCTGCAGATGCTGTAGATATCAATATATCAACCTTCCACACAATGTGCCTGTGAGCAAGTCTGAGTTAATCATATGACATAATTGACTACTACGCACCACATGTAAGCAGTATAATAGGTTGAGCTTTTCTCGTGTACATAAAGTTTGAGAGAAAATGAGAGAGCGGAGCAAGCAGGGTGTGTATCAGAGCCATGAAACATCGTTTATATGTGCATATTGTCTTTCTTCATCACGTTATGCATCGCACACTGTTTGATAAAAAAAAAAAAAACTAATGGAAAAAAGACAATTCATTTATATGGCAATACAGTGTACTTCTGTGCAAAAGTCTTAGGCACCTGAGCAAATTAATTTGAAGTAATTTATTTTAGCAGTGGGCTTCTGACAGCAGTGGGCATCTGCAAAAACTGCTGAATACAAACAAACAAGCAAGCAGTAAAAAGAATCGAGATTTCTTTTTTCTATAAGGTAGTCAATATTTTGTGAGCTGGTTAGAAGAACACAGGTTTGGATCCAGGTTTCTGGATCCAACACACCTAATTTAACCTACTGAAGTAAAAAGAGCCAAACCAGGGATTTGATGGGACTGCAAGTAAAACCGGGCTTCCATGAGTAAAGAGGTCTGGAAATGGTTACACAAACACTTTGCTACACATAAAACCACTGTTCACTGTATTAATGTTGTTTGTATTTGTTGTAATGTAAGTGTTTTAACACTAACTTAACACTACTGTCCAGTAGCAAATGGCTATTAAGCATCATTTTCTCTGATGCCTAAGACTTTTCCACAGTATTGTATGCTGCTTAAAATTTCAGTACTCCCAGATTAAAACACCTTCCCTTGTTACTGCCGTAGTGTCCCAAGTGGCAAAACTGAAGCAGGCTGCGTTCAATTGCTGGGTTCATTCCTAGTAACAGCAGTGCTGCTGGGCTCATTCAGTTAATTGGAAGGATGGTTGTATTTCTTTCAGTTTACAACTTCTCATAGGTCTGCTGTCCTACAATATGATCTGATTGTCAGGTCATAATTAGCTGTATAATGTTGTTGAAGTATTAAAGTAATAGCCATTGAGGGTAAATGTATGAAGCCAGAAATTGTAAACAATCAACATTAACTTATTACAGTAAATTATATTACAGTAAAGAGAGGCTTGGCTGAGGGCACTGCAATCTTACATAACACCAGTAAATGCACATCGATCAGATAATACAGTTCTACCCTGCAAAATTTTCATTTGAGAGGTATTTGATCATGTTGGAAACAGGTTCACGCACAAAGAAAGCTAAGCCACTTATTTGCACTCCCTCTCCAAAGAAGAGACACAAATGGGGATGTAAAGTCTGACTAACTCCTTTCTCTCCTCTTACTTCTGATCCAGGCCCAGGACTGCTGTGCAAAAAACAACATGAACAAAATTCCATCCAACACAGACTCATGCCCTCCTTTGCCAAGCCTGCCATCAGCACCAAGCACTGGATCATATGCCTGTTTACAGACTACTTTGGAGAATCTTACCTTGAGTCCAGCAAACACACCCGCACAAAAGACTACAAAGACCCACCCAGGAGTACTAGCCAGCTTACACAACCCGACAGGCACACAAGAAAACTCCAATCGGTTTTACCAGGTTATGCAAGTTTTGAGATAACTACATAAATCAAATCTATGTCTAGCTACAAAATAAAGTGTTTTGGATGGGTGAACAGTAATGACTCAAGAAAGAATTTTCTATACTTCTTTCTACCACTTCTTTACTGTTTTAATTTTCAAATGCTTGGTCACTATTTGTACCCTCCAACCACTGAATAATCAAAATGAGCAAGAAAAAAACTAGAGGACAAAATCACAATAATGTCTATATCCCATAACTTTGCAAATTTCAAAACTAACACTCAGGTGGAGTAACATCTGGACTTGGTGCACTTAAGGTCTTGCCTACATTATTAATTTTGTTAGCAGCATAATCAGTCTTCAGTTTGAAGTAGTAGCCTAATACCAGTACTGAATTAATACCTTATTGTAGCACAACCTATAAAAGAAATGAATCTGGTTTGTGTGTACTGTATGTAACTATAAAAAAAGAACGAAAAGGTAATACATTCTGGCTCTCTTGTGCTGTGCTTTGAAGCATTGTGGGATCTTTGGCATATAAATGTAGCCAAATTAATGAATAAATAACCGTGCACTTGCATTGTGAACATTTCCATGCCATACTGGGTGCTAAATAATCAGTGTTGAGCCTTGTCCTTGTTTAAGGCCATGTGTGTTTACAAGGCTTGAAGGACATAGCATATAAAATTAGCATTAGCAATTAGCATATGGCAGCATTCATTGGTGGGTAGGCCTTCCCTCTGGAAGCCATCTTTACTGAGCAAAAACAATAAGCTATCTTTTGTATATTTGCCAAATTACTTGAACATGTAGGAGATGCTGGTAGCCAAAATTGAGAGTTGAATTTAGGGACTTGCAGTCGCTATATGCAAACTACATCACCATGGCTCAGGGGTGAAAGGGGTCACCATGACAACATCAGGGCCCCACATCTAGATCTAACTGCAAACTGGTTGTACAATTTGTTTGTAAGATTTAAAAAAATGTTGCAACATAGAAACAGAATATGAAACAACAGGAGATCATTTTGTTGCTGTTTTTTTTCCAGAGAGGGGATGGGGCTAGGGGTTGTGGTTTTGCCTTTCCATTGAAATTTTGTTTGTTTGTTTCAGGAGGCTTGCCTTTTATCATAATTGTGTAAAATCGAATCCCCAATTTCTCAATGTTTTATGTGTTTCACCCTCAGGAGTTACCCTCCTCTGCGTACATTCATGTATGCATGTATGTAACTGTGCATTTGTATCGTGTGAAATGCATATATATGTATACATCCTGCTTGAACTCATGTAATGTTGTGATGGCGCAGTACCAGTTATTGAAGGTTGATGTATTGATAAGAATAGGGTCGGCCTACTTATTAAAGAGGTTTGGATCACTCATAGGGAGGTCTCTTTCAATTCCAGATTGTAACATACTGAGAAACATCCTTTGTTAATTATAAGCCAGCATAGCCTCTATGTGCGCAAGCAAGAGGCCAATTGTTATAGAAGTGTTGCAGGAATGGACAGTGCGAGCATGGCTGGCTACACAATCTTACAGTGTCACCAGGGGTTCATAGCATAATCCCACACCCTAACCCTGCTGCTCTATTGATATTCATTTTACACAGACATACACCCAGTAATGACCTCATAGAGTATGGTCAAACCCACAGAAAGTGCTGACATCTCATAATGCAAGAAGTAACTGACATATTGTTTGGAAAATCCTTTACAGATGACAGCAGCACTTAGGAGCACCTAGAAACACCCAAAAATAATCATTTTATTGCCTTTTATCCTTCAAACTAGTCCTGCATGTGTTATTTCTTCATATTCTTTGGAAAATATCCCCGAGAATTTATAGACCACTTTAATATTTTCAATAGGAACGAGGTAGGAGTGCTTGCCTCACTATTTCAACCCAGCTTTAATATCCTCATGAATCAAAGGTGTTATATACCCACGCTGAGCATCAACCGTATGAGTACCACTATTCTAATCTTTAGGCCTCTTTCTATGTCTCCCACCCATTATCTTTTCCCCTTGTCCTCTTGATCCTGTAGTAATGGCTTCTCTTTTTGATGTTAGTGGGTATTTTTTTCCTGTGTACTCCATTTTGAATTGTAATCTAGTTTGTATAAGAAATGGTGCGCATGTAAATAAAGCTTGTTTGAGCTGTATGTGCAAGAATCATGTTATTTTGAGACAAATACAAGATACATATCTTAAAGTAATTTCAATGTTTTACACTTATAAGGAAAGCAAAAAGGAGGCTGGATCACATATGATGATGGTCTGAAAATAAATCAGAGTGAAGGCAGATCTCCATAAGGAGGATTACTGACCACTACTGTGGAATAAAGCAATAAGCCATGAGAGACTGTGTTACAATGATTTTATCATAGATATATAGTGTTAAACGCAATGCAAAGTACGCAAAACAGTTCAAAATCGTTCATTGGACAGCACAATTATTATAATAGCTGTCTTGGTACATCAATACAGAATTCAGCTCAAAGATGTCCCACAGTTTGTAGGCAACTGTTTATCCAGCTTTTCTTTTAAAATCAATGGTAATAATGAGGTATTTGTGTACTTTGCTGTTGTAAAAGTCTACAGATTTACACATTTGGCAGATATCTTTAACCAGATCAACTTACAGTTAATCTTTTCACAGAATTTGGTGAAGGTAGTGTTGGGTGTCTTGCCCAATGATTCTGAGTGGTGTCTTGTGGTGTGCATGCTCAAGCAGAGAACTGAATTCCAATTCAGTTCACTGTGGAAGGCAGTGAAATGACCTACTATGCCACCATGCTTAGCTTTGGAAATGGTGACCTGGCTAATTTGTGGCTCCTCAACAGCATCTCTTTCTATCGGTAATGCTTTTATAAGAACAGAACAACCAGCAAACAAATAATGCAGAAGGTCCCTGTTTCCCAGAGCCACAAGTAATGCTTGGAATTTACCAACCCTTCCCACACAGACAGACACACAGGCATGCACATATGCATAAAACCCTGCCCAGAGGTCAAGAGCTGTTATATAACTCCATGGGCAATATTTATTGTAACAGTACTGTACAAAAAAGAGCTTGTGTGTTTTTAAGGTTTAAAGGCATATACTACATGCTGATCCAACAGTCTCAGATCTGTACTGTGATTTTTATAAACCTCTTGGATATTTGGAGAGCTCAGAAAAGAAGGTGTTCCCTTCAGATGACTCTCTGAATTATGTATTTAAATGAGAAACATGAATGGGGCCTCTGTCCACTGACAACCAGAATCAAAGTAGTGTAACTAGTTCAAAAAAGAAATACATTTCTTTATCAAAGTAAAAGATACAATGCCCAAGAAACCAAATGGTAATATTATTGCCCAATGCCAGACATTTATCTGCAGCACAGAGGTGTAAAACACAAAATACATTTTATATTTTATGCAAATGTACAGAAATTGTGCATTACAATTAGCAGAAAATTACATTTGAAGTGTTGTGTGTTAATGTATGTTCACTTAGTAAATCAACAAAATCCAAACTTAATTTGACTGGAACTGTGCTGAAGTTTTAGCAGGGCCCTTTGTTTGGTACATAATTTAAAGTTACATATTTTGAGCGTTATAAAGGAATTTTTAGGAATGAAAAGTACACAAATCTGAAAGTTTTTTTCAGGTTTTGTTCCAATTGCAGGGATATGCATATTTGTGTTTTTGCGTGTTAGTTAGTTTATGTGTCTTGACCTCTGTAGCTATGAAGTCATCACTGCCTCTGCCTTGGTCTGATTGGCTAGAGCAGTGTAAGGAAGGATCAGTGACACAGGAGATTTGAGAACTGGGTCGCTGTGTAGTGATGTCATTGCTGAAAGGAGGCTTTGTGTGACCCACAGAAAGAAAGACCGAGAGAGAGAGAGACAGAGATGTGTGATCTCAGGTTCACTGTAGCTCTTGTGTCCATTAGGCAGTAGAATACAATCTGTCTCTCAGCAGTGTGAGGGACTGCACTCTCAGTTCTGTTACTGGAAACAACATTAAGCTTTACTGAGGAGTGCACAGCACAATGTGCATCACAAAGGCAAACACGTGAACACTATTGGAACCAGGTGAAGGCAGTAACAGTAAAAAAAAATTAACGGAAGCCTAGTCTTTCTTTTACTGTTTTTTTTATCTTACTTTTCTGTCTTTTCTCCCAAAACGTTTTACATTACTACCGAATTGAGATTTTACCTGATCCATAGGCTGCTACCAAAAAAACGTATTAATGGCTGGTATACATTCACATTCATGGCATTTAGCAGACGCTTTTAGTGTAGACACTTCCCGAAGGATTTTTAAAGAGAACCACGGGGAACAGAAGAGAAACAGGTAGAAAAACTTTTGATTTACAACACTAGAAACAGTACCTGTTTTCAAAAGGATTCTAATTACAGTAAAAAAGCAGAGTGTGCATGTGTGCCTCAGTACGTGGGAGAGGGAGAGCAAACGAGACGGAGAGGAATGAATAATTTTTCATGCATATCGCCTGACATTAGCCCACTCACTTCAGCCTTCTGTACTGTGAAGAAACAACTCACTACTCTGAGACATGCGTTTGGTCATGTTATGTATCTGATTGAGTCATTAAACCTTTTGCTTGATTCTTTCAGTGGCATACTTCTATAGTGATCAAAATCAAAATCCTTTCCTTCTTTCCTCATGTATGAAGTTCGAAACATCCGAATGGTTTTGAATGTTTCATACTCTGCACTGTATCATTATTGATGACTAATGATCATCTACTTAAATGAAACATGAGGTTGTTCAGTATTCTTTAAGACCTGTTAAGATTCATGTTATATACAAAATAGAACACTGTGACACACCACAACCTAATTCAGCACAAGTCAAACAAGTCAGAGCCATGTTTCTGTTCTATGTATCATGTCAAATGCATCTTTTTGAACTGCTGCTAATACAATATCATTGGATGGGTCAGTGTGCTTTGGAGGACTTCAGCTAATCCCTAAATAAGCTAATTATCACTCTTGCAGTGGAAAGTGAGAGTAAGAATTAGCCAGAAATTCCATTTTGGTTCTATAGATATATTTTGCAATTGTTTAGCATCTTTGAGTGTATTAGGGAAATATTGACACTGATCAAAACTGTTTGTTGGAACACCAAAAGAACAGGTGATTGCTCAGAATGCTCATCTGTATATTGAAACATTAGTATTGCAAATGCTGATTTCACACTAATGATAAAAGAATTATATATTGCACAGTCTTTTATGACTGCTGACACCATAACGATCATCCCAAACCACAAACATCCCTCTGTCTCTAACATACACACACACACACACAGGGCACCATCAACCACATACAATGCTGCCACAATTTCAGATGTCCACAATACTTTTACTTTCCGAAACATTGACTTGAATGAAGCTCTGAATGTGTTTGAATCAGCAAGCATAGAATTCTACAGAGAACAATGAGCTTATGCATGGTCCTTATATTACCCCACTAATCTATAATAAAATGTGCACACAAATCATCTGTCAGATCGATCTGTCATTGATACTTCATTCTCCTATTGATTATTCTCCCCCTGCAAGCTAAACAATACATGCATGTGCCATAACCACATCTCGATGTGTGTAGGGACAACCTGTTCTCTTCCTGGAGGATTAAATCTGTTTAACCAGAAACAGTGAAAGATTTGTATTATTGCCTTAATAGTGAAGATTATGAGACTATGTTTAGACTCCTTATCTGTTTAAGTACCTGTTATCAGCCTTATCTGGGACCGCCTCTTTCCATTAGACAGGGCTTTGGCTGTACCTTCATTACATCATTCAAAATTCACAGCCTCAGTCAAACTCCATCTATTGAAATTGATTTAAAGTACTGAATTATTTAAAGTGTTAGTTTGGCCAAAAATCATATTTAAATAAAAAGTTGAGGCAAGTGTATGGTGATTCAGACATACAGTTTATATGTCTTTATTACTTGTTAAAGTTTCCATTACTCATCAGCTACATTAGCCTCATAGTTCCAGCTCAAAACTAAAGAAACAAAATTACAGTTTTATGCATTTTTTTTCTTAGTTTAGTCATATGCAATTCTGCTCTCTAGCTAGGACACCAAACACAGCTTTTGTGAAGGTTCCTTGGAGTCACCACCACCATGCCTTTCAAACTGCACTAATGCAGAAGCCTGAGACAAAATGTGCTTGAAGGAGAGTCACAACTGCCAATTTTGTCATCTTAGCTAACAGACACCTGCACTGGCCAGCATGGAGGGAGGAGGGAGGACCATCCTACGCACCAAGAGAGAGCGAGGCCAACTGTGCTTTCTTGGATTAGTAGCACACTGCCTTCTGTAAAGACTCCCCACTGCCAAGACCACTGCCAAGCTAGTCCTTGAACACGTATTCCATTTGCATTGGTTCCCCAAGGACATCGTCTTTGCGTCTGATCAACTCCACCTGCAGTCTCCCATCCAGTTACCACCTCCAGACTAATTGTCAGACGGAGCGGGCCAACCAACCAATAGCTGGAGTGCTTCTTGAGATGCTTTGTGGCTATTTGGCAGCACTCCACGGTTTCCAACCTTCGATGTTTGATCATAAAGTACTGGAGGTTGGCGTAGCGTTGGCCCAACAGTTGGTCCACAGGTGCTGAAGGCTTTGACACCAGGCCTGCAACTGCAATGCACATGGGGCACCAGAAATGTTGCGCGTCACTCGGTATATAAACAAGGAAGTGGTAAGCAGCCAGTGCTCAGACATTGAGTCCAACTGGTTCTGTGAATGCCCCGGTTCTTTCTCTCTGTTCATATACACATCCGCATGTTCCCCAACATGTTCAACTCCTACTGAAACACTGTAACACTGCTTACCACTCCGGGGACATGCAACAGTACAGCGAGGCCAGAGCAAAAGCAGTCTACAAGCAGAGAATTGAAGAACACTTCTCCAACTCAGACTCTCGCCAGGCATGGCAGGGAATATGCCACATCACCAGACAGAACAACACGAGCAGCCTGACCACCAGCAATGTTCACAAGGTGGAGCAACTCAACCAGTTCTTCCACCACTCCGACTTAGACAGCGCAGTGATATTCACCAATCCATCTCTAGCCTCCGGTGACCAAGCGCTGACCATCCAGCCTGCTGAGGTGATACGCACACTGTGCAGAGTCAACACACTGAAAGCAGCCGGCCCGGACAGTGTCCCAGGGAGGGCTTTGAGAGACTGCACTGCAGAGTTGAGTGAGGTATTTTCAGACATTTTAATATCTCCCTGCTGCAGTGCACTGTCCCCACATCCCTGAAAACATCCACAATAGTGCCGGTCCCTAAGCATGATAACATCACTCAACGACCACAGGCCAGTGGCACTGACACCTGTAATTATGAAATGCCTGGAGAGACTGGTTCTTCAACACCTCAAAGCTGCTCTGCCAACCACCCTTTACCCCCACCAGTACGTATACTGGACGAATAGGTCAACAGACAATGCCATCTCCATGGTTCTCCACACTGTGCTGCACCACCTGGAACAGCCAGGAACATATGTAAGGTTGCCATTTGTGGAATTAAGCTCTGCTTCCAACACTATCTTGCCCTGCAGACTGTTCTCCAAAATGCCTGACCAAGGCATACAACACAACATTTGTCTGAGGATAAACATTTGTCTGTGGATAAACATTTGTCTGTGGATAAACCTTTGTCTGTGGGCCCATATCACTCCGCCATACTGACACTCAGCACAGGAGCACCACAAGGCTCTGTGCTGAGCCCATTCCTCTACTCTCTGAACACTCGTGACTCTCATGTCTGTGTTCTGTCTCACACCACCAACACCACTGAAAAATCTGTAGATGATACAGCTCTGGTGGGACTGATCACAAAAGGGAAAGTCTGTGTACAGAGAAGAGGCAAAGACGGGTGCACAAAAAAGAGGAAGGCAAACTTGTCACAGTGGTATTTAACATCCTTCTACTGCTGCTCCATTGAGAGTATCACATACCTACTCTCTCATGCTCAGTCCATGACAGGGTTCATCCACAACATTACACGTTACAAATTGGAGATCAGCTAAGCAGAAAATGCGAACAGGCCTTAGTAGTAAGAGAGTTGACTCTTTCAACAGGAGACCATTTAAATTTTGTTAACATTACAAATAGACCAAAAAATAGACCAAATCCTGTCAGAGGAACAGAGGACAACGTGTAGGGTGTTGCTGCAACATCTTATGGCTGAATTGTTAAAAACTGGTTAAATAGTAACATTCTACTGAATGTAAAACTAAAACTTAATAGTTCCCAGAAATCATTAGGTCTTTACTGAATGTCTAGAATGCCTGAAGATTCCCATCTGATACTATTCCTGGGCTTAGTATTGTGAAGGATACTGAGTATCTTTGTTTGCCAGTGTTGATTTTCATAGGTCAGTCCCTAAAAATCACTATCCTAACAATCTACATTGGTTCACAACAAGCAGCATATAAAGTTGGGTTGAGGCTAGGGCTGTCACAATGTTAGATTTTAGATGTTCTATGTTTTCCGTTTCTTTTTTGGTGAATAAATTACACTTAAAATGCAAGTAATGGGTTCATCCTGACATGCACTTTCTGCTTTTCTTTCCTTAAAATTGACTCAAAGGCTGTTAGCTGACCTGAATCCTGACTCTTTTTTGAACCAGCCTAACAAATAAAAAGGAGAGAGAAAATTCTGTCAAGTTTGACAGAATGTCATGATAAGCTTTAACAAAACAACTAAGACTTTACACTAACAATAACCATTTTAGTAGCTGCAGTAGTGGACACACAGCCCACACTGTGGCTACTAGTTACTGCATCATATTCTTCTTTTTTCTGTTTATTGGTGATTGACAACCATCCTTAAGCAACAGCACTCAAATGTTGGGAATGTGAACCAGATCATTTCCAGTGCTGTGTTATTTATGATATTATCATGTGTCTTATTAATATATCAGTATATTATTTTTTTTATTCATTGTATTATCAATATTAATATACTGTTGTAGCAGTACTGATACATCACCAAACACTGCAGAAAAGTGTTTTGACAGTATAAAAATATGTAAACTGTGAAAACGTATTTAGGTTTGTCAGGCATTCTGTTAGAATAACAATCAGTACCAACAGTGCCAACAGGGATCCAGAAAAAAAAATCATTCTGATTTCTGATCTCACAATACAATTACAATTACTGCCTTTGGCAGACGCTCTTGTCCAGAGCAACGTACATCAGTGCTTAAGTAGTCCACATCTGTTTTTCATACCTGCAAAGCTAGACTTAAATCAACACCTACTTTTAATCAAATTATTACTAAGTTGCACACATTAGCAAGCCCAGTGAGGTTAGTACAAAGTTAGTAAAAAACATTGACAAAAGTGAAGAGAAGAGAGTTTTTTTCATATATATAAAGTGATTAATTCAAAGCAAAATGACCCAATATGAAACTAAGAAAATTCTCTGAAATTCTTTTGTGAGTAGTAAATTCAGATCTCTAAAACCACAGCACTATAAATGAATTTTAGCACACATGCTGACAGGAAGTCTATGCTCCTTGACACAAACAGCTGTTTGTGCTATATGGCAGCTGACAGACACTCCTCTGGTTAGGCCCTGAGTCAGTGTTTAAAAGACTTTCATAATTCGCACATCTGCATATGTGTGTCTTATGCCTGAAAAACCCTGTCAATGTAACATAACACTGATGTGCAAAAAAACAACTAAAAATCAACGGTATTAATAATTTAAATTATTTTACATCGTCTGCTACCTGAGCGCAGCAACATTCTGGATCTCATTTTCACTTCCTCATAGTGTCTGGGCTGGCACATTACCAGAAATAAACTTCCCAGAGCTAGTGGTGGGCGGTACTGGCAAAAATGTATATCACAATATAATTAACATTTCTGATAGTCACTGCTTTGTGAAATTTTTTCCCCCAAATTGATTTTTTTTTTTTTAAGTATTGCTCATAGTACACAACATTTTCAATATTTTTCAACATTATTCTTAAAGCCAAAGATTAAAATAAAAAAATTATAGAAAAACGGAAGTTTCATTATCAGAGGATAGGTCCTTGCATAAATAAACAGCTATTCCTGTTATTTCAACCCAGCATTTGCTTTTATGATTATACACAGAGCTTTGTGAATATGCTTATTTCACTGTGTTTCACAGACTGATGGGGAAGAAATAAATTATAGGCAAAAATGATAGGCATAGTTAGTCACCATGGTGGGTCTTCAGATGACGCTTGAAGACAGTGAGGGACTCCGCAGATCTAATCGGAAGATCTTAATGTATGTCTTAAGATTAATTTTAAATGGTAATGGGTGAACTGCCCAGTACTAAACTCAATCTAAAATATAGGGAAATGTAGATATGGTCACTACTACAAAGATTTGTATGCTTGAATAGCAAACCCAAAGACAACAACACACACTTGTGTCCGGATGGCTGACTTTCTTACACTGCCCTGTACGAATATGAGACAACTCATCACATATGAGTTGTCACTGCACTAAGCCACTGTGTAAGAGAAGAAAAGGGCAGCAACACAAGCAGTCAGCTGCTTGTTCTTGCTCTCTGTGAGCATGCTTTACAGCAGGAAAGGCTCAATTAAAAGCAAACCTAAAAGCTTCACCACCATTATGCATAACCCTGTTAAATCCTTGTTAAAGCCATTCCTCCAAACCATTTCTTGTGTCAGAGAGCAAGAAAGGAGGTGAGAAAGAGAAATAAAACATCTAACAAAGATCTAAAAATGGTTAAATCAGTTTACCTAGTAGAGTTTACCTAGTGTTTTATACAGATTTTCATTCTGGTGATTAAAACAAGAACTGAAGATGTGAGCATTCACCTTTAGAAGAGAGCAGTACATGGAGAGAAAGAAAACAAGGAATAATGCCTTATTCACAGTGACATCCCCTCAGGGGGTCTCACTGTGTTCTTTAACACCTCCATCATTTGTGTGTTTGTGTATTTGTCAATACTGGTTTCTTTATCATGCAGTGAGGAAGTATTTATCCAAAGACTGCTCACAAGGAACTGGTTACCAAGGAGACAAACCATCAAAAAAGACAACGGACCTTCCAAAGCAAACCAATTTACCTTAGTGATGTAAAAGACCTGAGTCAGTGTGTGCATGAATGAGTAAAATATTATAACAGTACAAGGGCATATATTATTAAGGGCTTATATATAAATATATATATATATAACCCATCTTTTCGCCATGCATGCTCCTATATGCTAAATGCTTGCCATGCTGGTTTGGTAGTTGTCAACTTACCATCCTGGCTACCCTGGCACTATGCTCCCCCTCCCCTAGTGACAATGAAACAGCGGCAACCATCTTTGTGCTGCCATTGGCCGTTGAGCACCATGGGTAATGATTCCTGATTGGCCAAGCCATCCAGCTACTCTCAGCCAATGAAAATCCCTGTATCCATGAGAATGAAGCTTGCAGAGCTATTTAAAAACCAACCAGATAGGCACAAGATTGCTCATATGTACATTTTACATTGAGCAGATAGAAGAGAGGTAGAGGTTTAAAAAAAACAGGGATTTAAATATGGTCCAGTGGACAATCCAGACAGTCTTGGTGGTTAAAAAGCCGTTACACTTGCTGTAGTACGAAGAGGGACAGAGTGAACGCACTTCTGTATGCTTCATCCTGATCCCTCTTTGGACCTTTCCATTTGTATGGATTTGTTTATGAACATTGACAAATGTGCTGTGTGTGGTAACATGTCTCTTGTTTCATTTCTCTGATGAGAAGTTTTACAGTGGCACCAGATGGACAGTGAAATCAGGTGGACAGATTCTAAAGACTTTACTGCTGCGTCAGAGACAGAGGACACCAGAGACAGATCAGTGAGAGTATTCTCTGAATGGAGCTACATGCACAGGACGTAACACGGACACCATTTTGTGTATATCCTGTTTTTTCAAGTGCGTCACAACTGCAAAAATGGTGGCCATAATAAGATGATTTGCATCATACTAGGTATGATTCGCATATGCATGCATGCAGTATAAATGTGTTGATTTAAAATAAATAAATATTTCTGGTGTATCTAATCACTTTGCTCCTGTGTTGTGACATGTTTTGGTCTGAGGTCTAAACTGTGATGAACCTGAGACATACTGTACGTGATAAATTCAAACAGCATCGCATTCTGTCTACATCTGAACAATACATATTGTGTTTAACAAATAGTTTGTGGGAAATAACATGATGCTTTGTGCTGTGCAAGTAGGTAAATATAAATATGAAATAATTTGCAAATAAGGACATTTCATTTGTTACTGATTCTTAATAAAACAGTGTATGTTCAAATTTGATCAAATTTAATAATACGTCTGTGAGTAACTCAACAACTCAAAGTGAGACCTGACGTCAAGTAAACATGGAATTTTGTGGGACTATTTGTGGGACCCCCATCTCTTTCTCTCTTTGTCCCTCTCTCTTTCTATAGATATACATAATACATAAACACACACACACACACACACACACACACATATGTATATATATATGTGTGTGTGTGTGTGTGTGTGTGTGTGTGTGTGTGTGTGTGTGTGTGTGTGTGTGTGTATGTATAT
>JBBJLR010000160.1:14710319-14732977 GCA_037577145.1 Brachypetersius gabonensis | reverse complement strand
GTGTGTGTGTGTGTGTGTGTGTGTGTGTGTGTGTGTGTGTGTGTGTGTGTGTGTGTGTGTGTGTGTGTTTGTGTTTGAGTGCGCGTTACCTCAAGAAATACACAAATATAAAGAATTCACTACATTAAAGATCATTAATAAAGTGTACAAATGTGTAATAAAAGTCTAATAATGTGGAATGACACTAACAGAAATGTATTTCATATTTAGTGGAGAAGCCATTGGTTTTTAATGACAATTTTAAGATGCTTCCAGTAAGAAGAAACTAATCACCTGCACTGCTCAGCTGCGATGCTTCCATTTTTTTATACCAACTTCACTGTTGATACAGTCATTTTTTCAGATGATGTGTAATGCCATTTCTCCTCGAAACATGGTGTGTAGTATGACAGTCAGAAAGTTCAGTTTTGGTCTTGTCTGACCATACTACATTCTCCCAATATTCCATAGGCTTGCTCATATACAATTGGATTGCAAAGGTTTTGGGAGAACTCTTTTGCCTTTACCTATCATCAGTTTTTTGTGTGACACCTTAGTAACAAAACCCTTTTATAGCCCATCCATGTTTACTAACCCGACTGATATTAGTCTGCGTGAGAAGAGACAGAATGACTTTCTAACTATTTACAGATTTTAGCAGGTTCCCAGCTGTCTGGTCATTGGAAATACATGTACTAAGAATACATTAAACTTTCAATATGATCTTCTCCAAGGGGTATATATTCATTAACAGTGTGTCTAAGAACTGCTTAATAAAATGTATTCCAGCATAAAATGTGTCTATTAGTTTCAGTCTGCGTCATGCAACTTCCAACACCACATAAATTAAATGGATGGATGATATATAAGAATATATAAGAACCGTCTACACACTTTGAGTGAGTTCAGCAGCAGCGTGTGCCCCTCTACAGTACCGTGACCATAGAGACTGGTGATGACGTAGTGCGGCGCGTGCACGCCACGGAGTTGCTAGGTAGTTTCTGAAGACCACGAAAGGAAGTCGGGAAGTCAGCTTATATAAAGGTAAATAATTTTAAACCGGTAACTTTTATTTGACTGTCAAACGGTCCTTTGGGGCATTACATTTTGTTTTCAGTAAAAAACAATGCTAAGTTTTTTGTGAAGTTAATCTAAGCGCACCAGCTTGCCACATAGCTGCTGCCTGACAAGTTTATTGTTCTCCAAATATACAAATTATCATTGTAGCTGCTCTCAAGTATACGTTATTCTCAATTAAAATAGGAGCCTGTGGATATAACTTGTACGTTTTTATTCTGGTTCATGTTTTAGTCTGGTTCTCAGGCGCTTGTTAATGTTATTCACTGTTTTGTTGTTCTGTTGTACTGAATGCCTTCAACCGCTTCAGGCGTTGCCACGGTAACAACGCGTGCGCGCGCAAGGCAGTTGCACGCATTACCCTCGAAGCTTCTTCGTTTCAACCATCTAGCGCGTGTTGTTTTATTTTTTTTCTGCAAAGACGACATGTCTGGCCTTGCATCCAGCAGAAGTTGTTTTATGACATGTTAGTTAGACCATAGATGTAATAAAACTTCACCATCATCTTCTAAAACTCCTGTAAACAGCTTACTCAACCCTGTAAACAGCTTACTCAAATGTGTTCCAATAATCTGGACGCCCTATACAAGAAGTTAAAAAGTTTTATACATATGCAATCCCTGTATAACTTAATCAAGTGATTTCTTTACATCTTAACTCACACAGGAAAAATATTGCGTTGTTCTTAGATTCAGGTATGGTAGAGTCATTACCTGACACCGCAGATAAGATTTTCTGTCTGTCCCTTTATTTCCTATGAGATATGTAGAATGTTTCATATGTTTGATCTTCGTCCTAGCGCCAGTTTAGCTCTACAGACTTCATATGGCCTCCGTAGAACGCAAGCAGGAGAAACAGAAGCCCTTCTACTTCAGTCATGGTGCTAGGAGACAGACCAGTGCAGAGATAGTGACAGAGGCCCGACGCTCTCTCAGGATCCTCGGCACACAGAGACCCTTCACCCCACGGGATGAGCTCCGGCACCTCTTTGGAGACACTTCTGCCCGCGCGTGTGACAGAAGACCACCTTCATCATTCAGGTTATTGAAGAAAATCTCAAAACAGAATGTTAAAGTGATTCAATATCTTTTTACAAATAATGATTAGTACACATCTCAGCTCTCACACACAACAAAAGTCACAATCAAGGTACTGAATAAGGTACACAAACATAGTGATGCGTATTTTTATTTATTTACAGTCTCCATGCTCAGAATTTTGAGGCCACTGATTCTAGACCAAGTTCTGGAACTCGTCTGTCCCCTTTGGAACATGTAGGGTGTTTTTTTTTATTATTATTTGCATCATTAACAAAATATGATCTCATTGTGGAAGTGATGTCTAGCATTAATTATTAAACAGAAGCCCAGGTTGCCTCTTTCCCTGGATGACGACTACAGTGAGGGGGAAACAGCTGTACCCAAGCCTCCAGTTGATTCTCTGGACAGGAGATGCTCAGGAGGGTTCCGTCCCAGAGCAAGATCAGTCACCAGATTACCTCCTGTGTCTCAACACTCAAAAGGTATGTGGAAGCATAAGGGAACAGTAAGGGAAGCATGGGCAAAAAATAAACATATTGTGTCCTTGTTTTTATAGGTTTAATGTTTTTTAGCCATTTATCAGTCTGCACTCTCAAATGAATAGTAATTTTTGAAGGGGACATTGTTCATTTTATAAGGAGGCACAACAAAAAATACTATTCAAATTTGAGTAAGTAGTGGAAAAGACTGGCAGTGGTAGACAGTTAAAAATGGGAAAATAAAGGAGACATATGAGGAGTAGACTGGAATTTGGAGAGAATATCTGAGGTTCAGTATGGCCAGTTAAAAAATGTGGAGAGAGATGAAGAAAACCTTGATGGAGAATGAAAGAAATGTAGAGGAATGGTAAGAGTCCTCCTGAATGAGAGATTTGATTGTTGGCAATGAAGCAATACTTTTGTGTTATTCATTTATATCTCACTAGTCATGTGTCAGTACATTTTAAAGGCGGATTGAACCCCTGTAACCTTGTCCCTGTCCCCATCTCCCTGCTCTTTAAAGACAATCTGACAGCTGTTTAAGCTCTCCACTCTCTTGAGAGCCAAAAATGAACAGACTCTTTCACAGTTTAGGTTATAAACAAATTTACAACCATAGCAAGAAATAGTGATGTCAAAGGACCCAGTACTTCGGTACCAAGTCGGTACTAAACAATTTAAATGTTACGGTACCAGGTTTTCTGAAGTACCGGTGGTACCGAGCACCCGGTCAACCCGGTTCTTGCTGCGTTAACCGATAGGTGCGTATTGTGCAGTTGTGTCTTCTTCGTAAAAGCACAGAGATGGCGACCGGCGGTGCTGCTGATGAGGCGGCTCTGAATCCGCTCGTTGAAAAGAAAGGAGGAAAGAGCCTCGTGTGGAAGTATTTTGTTTTTGCGGCTGATGACAAGGGCAACATCATTGATTACCAGAAACCCATTTGCAAGCGGCGTCATCGAAGTTTTATGTCAAAAGAAATAAATACATAGAACCTTATAAAACACCTCAAAGACCGTCACCCAGATTTAATGAAAGAATCCAAGCAGGTAAGTTTTAATTTTATTTTATATCTAGAGCTTTTGTTATAAAAAAAAATATACCCTATATTAATTTGAATGTCGGATTGAAATGAACATTGCCATTTGCTTAGTTAATCGTTAGCATAAGCGCGGCTAATGCTAACGTGAGTATCATAATAAAGTTTCTTTATTAACTATTTAATGCTCCTATAGAGTTTAAAACAGGACATAATTTGCGTACTGTTTTTACACACCAGAGGCTTTTAAATGACCTGCGTAGTCAAAATATGTGTGTTAGAGAACAAATGTATGGTTACTGTTTGTATCTTTAAAATCGGTCCATCAGAAAAGCAGTTCTAGGTTATGAAATATGGTTTGCGCAGTTAGATTAAATAAAACTCCAGTCAAACACAGTCCTGTATAGTTTGGTAAGGCTTTACAATAAGATACCATTCATTTACAGACTTCATATGGTATCTAACATCAAGTTACAGTGAGTGAACAGTAGGTACCAGGTCTTTTGACAACACTATACAAATGTTTATGTTTCTAAATAAGAAGAGTGTGTTATTCAGTCTTGTTTGTTTAATTATTGTTTGTTATTAATAAAAATAACTTGTTGTTCAATTCATGTTTTTGTGTTTTGTTTTGGTACCAATATTGGTACAGAGAACCGTGGATTTTCACTGGTATTGGTACCGATTACTGAAATTTTGGTACCATGTCAACACTAGCAAGAAACATTACCCCTCAGCCTATATGTGTATGTATGTGTTTCCATGTGTGTCTCCACATGGTAGTTTTTAAATCTGAGATACACCCTCACACACTATACAAAGTAACATCTTGAAGCTTTCCTATTCATAAATATATGCATGTGTGTCTGTTTTCTTTTAGTACTTCAAAATGAGGACTGCCACGAACCCCAAAAAATAAGCAAGGAGCCACCCCAGCAAACAAACAGAGAAAATCTCCAGCATTTCAGTGCCAGGGTTAAAAGAACAAAGACACCTTCCGGAACTCAAGAGTCACCTACCAAACACAAGTATGCTTTTGATCATCTGTAACATTCTTATCTCCTGTCATTATTTGAGTCTGAATTCTTTTCTTTTCTAGAGTCCCATATACATCTGCATACTTTGTTGGATGTGAGGCATTGAGAATTATAGATTTATAGATACATTAGTGCAGATAACAGCAATCTTGAGACCTGAGACATTGTTAAACTCTCAGGACTGTGACCAGGAGGAGCAGTAAAACCTTTTTATAGTCATTAGATCCTTCTGGCCAGACTTCACCTTACAAACCACTCAGCAGAAATTCAATTTGTTTATGTGTTTGTTTATGTGCTGGACTGGTAGAAAAAAGATTTAATATGCTGCTAGAGATAGTCCTTGTCGATGAATTTACATTTGCAGGGAATCACTGACTTTGTCCAAGAAAGTACATATCTGCAAAGAAACAAAATTGCTATCCTCCTAAACAGTCCATTCTAAAATTATTTACACAGAAATCACACAGTATCCTGAAACAATATACAGTCTGCACTCATGTGGGGGATTTGTCTTGCAGAGCCAAAGCCTAGTACTCAGACGGAGTGCTGATTTAATTATGGAGGGAAGTGCAAGCAGCCAGGCATGTGTTTACTTTTCTGTGGAAAGTGTTTAAAATGCTGTACAAAGCGGCAAGACCTGTAGCTCAAACAGATATGTAGAACAGGGTAAAAAAAAAACTTTCACTTTTGTAGTCCACTGGACATTTGCAGCTAAAATTAGCATATTAGAAGTTTCACAGCAATGAAAGAATAGCCAAATTTGTACATGAAACAAGTTATGACTCCAGGCAAACTTTTACATTAATCTGAGTCTCTCCAGTACTCTCCAGCACCCAGACACACACACATGCAGATGCAATCCCAAACCTCTATGTCTCTCTCTCTCTCTCCCACTCACCCTCTCTCTGATACAGTTGATAATGGAGCAGTATTAGATTATGAGGGCAGTTTGTGGCTGGCTGGCAGGCTGCACTGATGACCGCCACTGTAGCTTCACTCAAGATTCTCACGATGAGATCACGTCTCAGACCAAAAAAGCCTATCAACAAAGAGGCATTATCAAGTCATTACCAGGGCAAAACACAATCAATGTCCGAAATATGCCTTACCGTACCATTAAAACATCACTGCAACCCATCTGCACTGCCCATGTCATTCTGTACTTGCAGCAAATTTTGTTGAAAAACGCATTTTGAATGTGAACAACTGAATGCGCATATATTTACACTCCTGCAACATTTGAATGCAAGCAATGAAATGCTGTTAGCAGCTGTAGACCAGGTACATCAACAGATGTCTATAGTTTTAAGATAAGGCTCACCATGACATTGCATGAACTTGGACGCAAGCATGCAGACCTGTGGTTTCCTGTCTGTTATATGCTCGTTTTTACCCTGACCAATCTGCAAGCATCCACGTCATGGAAACTGTTTGTTTCATGCTGATTACAGATTGTGAATCTGTACTGTTAGGAGTTGAGGTCTAAAACAGAACTGCACCAGATTGGACATGAAGATGTTTTAGCTCTAAGACACTGGACATTGCAACAGGGACACCTTGTGGCAGGTTTAGGAACATTAATTTATTCTGCTTAGAGATACGGAATGAAGTACGTGTACTCAAATACAAATTTAAAGGCTGTTCCTTAA
The DNA here is from genome assembly GCA_037577145.1 of Brachypetersius gabonensis. Lineage (NCBI taxonomy): Eukaryota > Metazoa > Chordata > Actinopteri > Characiformes > Alestidae > Brachypetersius > Brachypetersius gabonensis. The sequence continues at coordinate 14,726,680 of JBBJLR010000160.1, read as the reverse complement.
TGGTTTGTTCTTAGTAGAAATTTGAAAGGGGCCTCAATGGAGTTGTTAGAGCATTAAATGCATATCTGTAGTTAATATCTAAGCACCATGCTTTAGTGGTACTTTTTCCATCTTGCTTCCTTTTTGTTTGCAATACATATATATCTATATGTGTGTGTGTGTGTGTGTGTGTGTGTGTGTGTGTGTGTGTGTGTGTGTGTGTGTGTGTGTTTGCACGCAATCAGTGGGACATTGCAGTCCAGCAGAGCTGACTCTAATACAAAGGATACAAAGACAGGTATGTTTTCGGGATAATTTGGTATATCAATATGAGCTACACATTAATTCCAGTGCATGATTTAGAATCATTAATAAATCTTGCATTAAACTGATCCAAAACAGCATCAGCTTGTGGAATCTTTCCTGCTTGTAGACACTGTTTCCTGAATGGCACCTCTAATGCAAATCTTCAGTCACAGACGTTTCTGTATAGAACACAGGCTAATCAAAGGATGTGTAGGCGCAACACATTGACCTTTTCATAGTGTGTTGAACATCCTGTATTTATATACTAATGGTTGAAAGAGTGAGAACCACTGCAGTGAAATGAGTAGGTGTGCAGCATCTATGTTCTAACCAATGTTCTTTGTACATGCCCATGTTTGTGTGTGTGCTTGTGTGCATGCATGTGTTTGGTTCTTTCCCTGTCACACTGATGCAGAGGCTGAGTATGGACAAGGAGACACAAAAGGAAGTGAGGACACTGATGAATCTGTGTTCTGGAACTCAGAGGTGCTTCCTTTTCTCCAGGTGTTTGAGACTGTTACACCAGGTGATGATAAAACTTTTCTTTTCAGTCAGCTTACAGTGTTTGTGTAGGTTTATGTACCAAAAGCCATTATAATTAATTCCCTTTATGTCTTTATATATTCTATATTCTCTTTTCTGACTGACTGTCCTAAATATCACTTTCAGTAAAAAGCAGTTCAGGTTGCACCACTCCTTGCAGCTTCAGTGTAACCGAGAAGGCTAAACTGTTGTAGGTTGACATGTAAAAATGTAACAAAAAAACAAACTTAAAAACCCCAAGAATTCAAAATGGACTGCTTTTGTGGCATAGTATTTATATACAGATTATCTGGCGAGATGACTGTATGGTATTTTGAAAGTTTAATAATTCTAACATGGTCCATCAAAATCTTTTATTTTTTCTTAAGCCAAGAAAATGTCAGTGACAGTGGCCCTTTAATATTACTGTTTGAACAGAGGCACGCAGGGCCTAGATTTCCAAGAACACTGTTACTATATTAAACGGTTTTTATATTAGAATTTTAAGGATACTAGTTTATCTTTATCGTTGCTTGCTACGAATATGAACAAAACGCTGAACCAATCTTGGAGACAGAATGATTAACCTTTTTATTATTTAATAAAATCTTTTAGCTAACATCCTTTAAGGAAATTGTGATGGCTAGGTCTTGTGTGGTGTTCCTGGTCTGCAGTGGTTAGTACTTACCAAAAATGTGGTCCACGGTAAGGTCATGGGTGCTCAATGCTCACTGTTGTACGTGGAGAACGAAGATTAGCCTCTCTGGTAACGTTCAACAGATCTGGTAGCATTGTAGCACAAATTGCTGAAAAAGATTATGCTGGCTATGATAGAAACGTGTCAGAATACACAGTGCAGAATGTGCTGGCCCCTATCTATTACCAAAAGCATCTGTAATGGACCACAGAACAATGGAAGAAGGTGGCTTTGCCTGATGGATCAGTCTTTTACATCATGTGGACAGCCAGGTGCATGCACAACACTAACCTGGGGAAGAGATGGCACCAGAATGCACTACCAGTAGCAGGCAAGGTGGTGGAGGTAGTGTGATGCTCTGGGTGATGTTTTACTGGAAAATACTGGGTCCTGGCATTCATGTGGATGTTACTCTTTCACGTACCACCTACCTAAACATTGTTACAGACTGAGGGACCTCTTTCAGCAGGATAATGTGCCCTTCCACTGTGGAAAATTGTCTAGGAATGGTTTGAGAAACATGATAAAGAGCTCAAGGTCTTAACTTGACCTCAATCTGGGTATCTGTTGGATGTGCTAGACAAAGAAGTTTGTTGATCATGATTCAAAATAACACCCTATGGAACACCCACCTTTTCTCTCCAGATGAAGACTAATGTAGTTTTGAGGTGTGTTAAATGTTATTTGAGATCCTAGCTGAGAATCCTGGCTTAAGGAAGATATTCTAGAGAGGACAGGGAGTGTGCGACTGTAAAAAGAAAGAAAACATGACATTTGAGTCCAGTGGAATGAAAAAAAAACACATCTGTGTTGGTTTTGGCAAAGTCTTGAACTTTCAAAGGGAGTGGGAGTGGGAAAGGGAGAAAGAACCATGGAATGAAATCTAATGGCAGTAAATATTTAAGCACTTTTAAAATTGAATGGAAATTCATTTGAAAAATAAATGTCAAATATTTATCATGCCCAAGTGCCTCTCAGCTCATGCATAATAGAGCACTGATAGGTGCGACAGCATCTTCAGACAGGGCAACATTGCAGAATATGCCAGCCTTTCAGATACAGCCAGGATCTGAATAGAGAAACAACGATTTTTTAACCAAAATAGCTTTGGAAACCTCAGCTTCTGAGCTCTTCTCTTTTCCACTGATCTTACACTTTAAAATAGGAAAGAGTATACATGCCTCACCTGAGGCTGACTCAACGGGTTTAATAAATAGGTTCTGGATGAACATGCTGGGTCAACTTATTGTAGATGTAAATAATACTAAATAATAATAAAATAATTTTTAAAAGTGTGGATGTATTTCATGTCTGTATTTTGTTCACAAATAACTACAAAAAAGGCTGCCTCTAACAGCAAGCCCCAAAAGTTGCCTTCTGCTCACTTCACAACCAGTAATAGATAATAAACCGCTGTCTCACTGTTAATGATGATTTAATTCAGCATGGCAGACTTAAAAGAGCTAACTTAAATGTCTGTTGTTTTAGCCCATGTATATAATGTGTTATAATTAGCTTATTCCACCTGCATTCATAAATGTAACAAGACAAACTAGCGCTGCCGTGTTCTGAAAGCAGTCCAGCTTACCGCAAGTTCACTGCTGCCACCATCATCAACTGACGCAGGCTCTGCAAATTTCTGTAATTTTAGCACCTTTGGCAGTGTCTGTCTGAAGTAAGTCAGGCCCACTGGGAAAATGCCCAAAATGCCAGATGGTCAGTCCCACCCGGGCCACAACATCTAAACCACCAGACTAATATTGTGCAAGTCTCCCTCCTGCCACCGAATTAGCACTGACTTATTGAGGCATGGACTCTATAAGACCTTTAAAGTTGTGCTGTGATATCTGACACAAAGATGTTAGCAGAAGATCCTTTGGGTCCTGTTAGTAGCGAGGGGAACCCGTCATGGATCTGACTAGTTTGTCCAGAACACCAACAACAGATGCTTGACAGAATTGAGATCTGAGGAATCTGGAGGACATCAATGCTGTTACAATGAAGGGATATACTTGTGCTGCAACAATGAACATAGACAGGTGGTATGTCTCAAGGTGCCATTGACATGAATGCCAGGACCCAAGGTTTCCCAGCAGAACATTGCTCAGAGCATCATAGACCCTTTGCTGCCTTGCTTGCTCCTCTTAATTCACCCTTGTACCATCTATTCCAGAGGTACAGGATGTGTGTGTGTATGTGTGTGTCTGTAACAGACTGGTTTTCAATATTTTGTACTCTCTAGTAATACATGGAATTACAGAAACCATCTGCTGTTCGAGTTGCAATATAGGCTAATGTGTAGTAAAGATTCCAAGGACATCTGTAAATGTAAACTCCAAACGCATATCATAAATCTGATCACAGAAGACACATTCAAAGCTCCCGCTGTAAATGGCTATGCGTTTATGTTGTCATTTATATTTAGATCACTCAAGATGAATGTTATTGCCAGGTTTGAAGGATGCCTAAGTCAGAGACCTTCATGTATTGTGTAATTTGGATAGATTTGCAACATTAGTTAATGATTTTTTAAGTAAATTCCATTCCCTAACACAAATCCACATGTGTAAATGGTAACTGTTGACGAGTTGAAGAATGTGCTCTCAATACACCATGTTAGCTCTGTCAGTGGGTGTTGATGTGTGGAATAAATGTCAGAGAAATGTCAGCAGATCTATTTTGGCCATGGGCTCTGGTTAATTGAAAAGTGATATATGGACCTAGAGTCCTTTTAACCACACAGACCACAGCATTTGTAAATCTCTAAATATAGCAAATTTGTCTAATTTTTACCTTTTCTCTCACACAAATCCAAATATAGGGGAATTTGTTCCAGAAGAGACCGTTAAGCATCTATGTGATACCTGTACTGCTCTTCATGATGTGCTGGCGGAGAAAGGCATGTTGGGAAGGCGGTTTAAGAAAAGATCTTCTGTTCTGCGAGCACTGTTCAGACTCATAGATTTGGGATCAGACCAGTTCAACTTGTCTCTGGCCAAACTCATTCTAGCAGTGAGTAGGCAATGCAACCTTATTACGCACACACACACACACACACACACACAAACACGCACACACACACACACACACACACACACAAACACACACACACACACACACACACACACACACACACACACACACACACACAGTTAATCTCACAAATAGAATTGATAAATGTGTATATATATTATATTATAAGGTATATTATAAGGTGATATATTATAAGGTGTGCTTTAGTACAAAATATTCTCAGAAACGTGGTGATACATTTTAAAAGTCTTTAAGTATGGTTATTGCAGAGATGTAGTTAATGTAGACACATATTTGTTAAGCTGGTTTTAAGAGACATGCTTTAATCATGCTTAGTCATGGTTCCATTGATTGTGGTGTAATTTCAGCTCAGTGTCAGTGGAAACAACTTGCTCAACATGTGCAAGCTCATCTTCAAAATCAGCCGAAGTTCCAGTAATGACATCCTGTTCCAGAACAACACCATTATAGGTGCAACACTGTTACTGTATAACTCATTCACTCTCTAATCAGTCATTAACCTTGCTTCACAATCATATCCTTGTGTGTGTGTGTGTGTGTGTGTGTGTGTATCTGTGCATCAGATTCTCTCCTCTCACTGATCCAGTCTGAAGATGTGTGCAGCAGTGGCGAAACTGTGCTGTACACTGTGGGCTCCCTGAAGCTCCTCTCAGGGAACTGTGCCCTTGCCAGGCTGCTCTTCGCTAAAGACTTCATTGGAATCATGCTGCAGCTCGCTCAGAGGATCACCCAGTTGACAGACTCTAATGCTCCGCCTGATACCAATGACACTTTAGCAGGACAGGGCCAACATGCTATAGCAGGACACATATTGGTGCAGGTAGGTGGCAAAGTGCTCTCTGTATCTATCAGTTATTCAACATACATGACAAACCTGTGCAAACACACACATACCTAAAGGTTATATTAAGCAGTATTGTAAATGTTAAAAAACAATCTAGAATAGCTGTAATCAAGCAATTTTTTTGGTTGTTACTGCTGAACAGTTCAAGCGTCTTACTAAAAAGTACAATGTAGGTAATGCATGCTTACTTTACTGCTGTTAGTAGAACTACGGCTAGTCTTAGGACAGCCATAGTACTGTTTCAGCGGTTGCTCGCTGTTCCCCTTGCGAGTGACAGAACAGGGATCAGGATTGGACAGTCAGTAAGAATCTGTGAGTGAACTACGCCCAGACGTTTCTTAGAATCTTGCACACTGAGCAAAACTTCACACAAACAGATCCTTTCAGAAGGGTGGGCTGTTCAGGGTTCTAATGCAGGATGGACTGCTTTATTCACATTTCCTTGGATTTTGTTTTTGCTTTCGTTTGTTAAGGTTTCCTTTTTTTCTTGTACAACCATGTTGTGCTTTAGACTGACTCGCAGCCTCAGACCAAAATACGCCTTGTTCTATAGGAGCAAGAAGCATAAACTTTGAAATCTGCCTAAATAAACTTCCTGGTCCTAGCACGCATGGTTTGTCAAACGTCACAGGCAATGCCTCTCATTAACTTGTGGCCAGGCGGAAATTGGGGTATTTTGAGAGTGGAGCATGCCAGGCCAGAAGGACATTAGTGGACCCGGGAAACTCTCAATCAGTGGGCCAAGCCTTTGGTAAAGAGATTTATGAGGGCCCTGTAAAACCTTCCGTTCTTTCTCCTTGATTATAAGAGGGGAAATGTCTGCATGCAACTGTATCCTTGAGGCATTGGTTGGGCTGTGAGTAGTTTTTGGACCACTCTCAATTCAAAAACACACATATATTGCACATATTTTGTGTCAGTCATGGCAGTATTAACAATCATTTCACCTCATTTGATGACTTATTTCTAAACCCTCTCTAGCTGACCGCAGCTCTGAGAAACATGGCTGATCTGTCAGAGTCACGCTCCATCTTCTTATCCTACAATGTCTTCCCTACACTGTGTGCAGTTATGGATCATCACCAAGATGACCACGATATATGCCTTAACGTGGCTAGGATATTTAGGTGAGGGCCATGTTGTGATCTGACATTCCTCAGAGAATCTGTAATGATCGTCAATAAAGATCATCAAAATGAATGCATTGTGCCCACTATGCAGCTGTAACGTTTTCTGAAGTTAACGTTTCTTCCAAAACCTGCATGTTATGTAGTTGAATAAACTGCCCCACTTGTATTGAAATGACCTGAATTGATAACAACCTTCATTCATTTATTCTGGAACTAAATCAACCCACAAATAACTCATAATGACATATTTCCATTCAGTTTGCTACACTCAGTCTGTTCAATGAGTGAGCAAATACACAGCATTCTTTTGGGCATTCTGACAGATTAATGTGAAGGTGAACCAATGGAATGTGCAAACAATGAAGCTGACATCTATTTTTATTTCTCCTGAAGATTTCACAAAATATTAAATACTGCCATAAAAAGCAGTAACTCTGCTATTATCCCATTTAGAATGCCTTAGATCTCTGCAAATCTGCTTACTAAGTAACCAGTCTTTCCTAGATGAGTGATAATAGATTGTATGATGTACAGTGAGAGCATAATTGTGTTGCCTAAGAACTGCTTTGTGAGTCTGGTGTGGATGTTTTGGTTTTGTGTGTGTCCTGTGTCCTGTTTCTAGCAAGCTGTCCTCTTATGCTGGGTGCTGTTATGTGCTAGCTGAGACACCATGCTGCTATAGGCTATTTTTAGAGCTGTTGAGCAAACACAGCAGAAAACAGGTGAGTCTAGTCCAAACATATGTACTTTAAACACTCACCTTTGCTCTGTAAATGTATTTGAAATAACCCCAGGTAAATGGAGATGTATATGTATATGTGTATGTCAATGTTTGTTTATATTGTAACACAGTAAGATTAGATTTCTTTCCTCAATTTATAATTTTTTTTTAAATATCATAAAGAGTAAAGATAGATCTAATGTACAGTCCTACATAGGAACACTCTGTACATTTGACTTCCTTATTGCAGAGAACACACTGCTTGCTCTGTCTCCCAAAAAAGCCGTTTACGTACACAGTATAACATCAAAATAGGCAATTGAATCCACCTACTTGACCACAGAATATATATGGTGAATTATTAGGTGAGTTGTTTAGTGGGCCTCATATAGACTGTAGATGTTATGGTCCAATGCTGTAGCCATCAGTTTGCAGTTTATTTGGAAGTATATGTTATCTTGTGAAACCATGTTACGAAGCACCCACACATCCATACCACCCCCACATCCTTCTCTTCTGTGTCCACTGTAGGATCTTGTGGTACGTCTCCTGTTCACATTAGGAAATCTGGCAGCCAGGAGTAATGAGGCCAGAGAAAGAGTGTCTAAGGAGGAGGGAGCCATCGACATTCTCTTAGGCCTTTTCCAAAGCTACCAGCAAGCAACTGTGGCTTCTAACAATTGCCAGGCCTCCCAGAGGTCTCTGCATGAAGAAGAGGATGTCCTGGTGAAACTGATTAGAGTCCTGGCCAACCTGTCCATTCACCCTACATTAGGCATAACACTGGCAGCCAGTACTTTGTGTGTGCAGCTATTGCTGGAAGTGATAGGTAAGAGAGTCACATACACATATATACTGGTATTGAGTTTGCTTGACAGTGTTATGTAAATACTTCTTTGTAAAACTGCACAGTCCTCTGATATCCTGTCCCACCTACAGAAATGACTGGCATGCATACACACACAAACCTCATGAAGCTCTGCTGATAACAAGAAGTGACTGACAATGCCGGTGTCATTTCCCAGAGCCTGTTTTGTCCTTACTGTTTCTTTCATATTTCTTAGAGATGGTGAAACCTTTCTGTGCGTTTTAGCTTTCAACAAAAATACTTTCAGTTCTGTGTGGGAGTTTTTGTGCTGACTTGGGAAAGGTAAAAAGGTAGTGATCGTCACTTCAAAAAGTTGTTCAAATTATTTAAAAAGCAAAGTGGAACTTTTCTGAGCAGTTCCAGTTAATATTTTTTCTTTTTGTCTTTAGAGGTTTAACTACCCAGACAGGAACTGGGAAGCTACATGATTGGCCTTGAATTTAGTAACAGGGCATTGTGGAGATGGAAACTTAAGTTCCTTGTCAGATCAGAAAATAGAATCACAATAAGCAGTAAAATGAAAAGCATCCTTGCATTTATGCTCAAGTTCAATTAGTTCATTTTCTTGGAAGCGAAAGCATTTGTCTTATGAGGGAAAAAATGTGTCAGATAGAAATAAATAAGTCAATCACTGCCTTGAATTAACATGAATAAACTGACAGAGTTTTGTGCATTCACTTAAAGTCACAAGAGGTAGACAAAACCAATCATTGTTCAGGAGAGAGAGAGAGAGAGAGCGAGAATGAGAAAGAGAGAAGGAAACAAAGTGACAGTTCTCACACATCTTTGTCTGCTAAGTTAAAAAAGACTTCCTGTTTTGATGACAATAAGAAAAATTGAAAACGAGACGGAAAAAGAAACCAAGGACAACAGAAATAGTGAGAAATGTTCTCTGTGCTAAACAGGCCTTCTGAAACGCACACACTTGCAGAGTGACACCAAAACTGACAGTGCAAACCGCAGCTCTGCATTTGAACAGGATCCCACAAAGCTTTCGCATGCATCGTCATATTCCTGTTCACTCAATATCAGATTGATGAGTTGCAAACATGCCTTCCAAAAGTTTCCGTATCACCTGAAGAGGAAGATGATATGGAACCGCAACCAACAGATGTTACCAAATTAGACAACATTTAATGTTTATTAATAATTTCACCTGTTTAAACAATATTATGTATTTTGTGAAAATTGATCCCATCTTGTGGATCTCATTTAATGACATTTTCATCCTGGCCTAACTCCTTGGTAACTTATGCCCATGTGTCCCTCAGAGGTCAGAATGGTGGAAGAAAGTACAGAGTTGGTAGTAAACGCCTCAGCCACCATCAACAACCTGTCATTCTACCAGGAAGAGAGCTCAGTGATCCGTGCACAGCACTCACACATCTCTGAGTGTAAGAGCACAGAAACAAGATGATTAAGTGAAAATTAATGCTTATATTGTCTTATGTCTACTAATCAGTTTCTATTTATTTATGTGTGTGTGTGTGTGTGTGTGTGTGTGTGTGTGTGTGTGTGTGTGTGTGTAGTGTTGTTGAGGTTGCTTCTAAGCTCTAATATGGATGCTGTGTTAGAGGCCACCCGTGTGTTTGGTAACCTCTCTCAGATCAAAGATGTAAGACACTTTATCATCAAGAACAAAGGTGAATTTCACACAGACCTTTCATACTTTCCCAGCCAAAGGGTTTGAAGAATGCTGGGACCCTGTGTGTGTGTGTTTATTAAAGCACGTGGTGGCTTGAAACATTGAGGAGTAAGGAACCAAGACACACAAATATTACTTTTTAAAAAACAAAACACTCCATTATTTAGTGTTTGTATATGTTTTAATTTTATATTGTGTTTCTACAAACAAATGCATACTGAGTGCCAAGGCAAATTATCTTAAACTATTTGCTGTGGTAGACATTTACACAGTACTGCATATTACGCATATAAGACAATCATACACAGTAGATTGTGAAAACAAGTACACAAGTATTAGAACAAGCTTCATTTATTTGCTGAGTTTATCTACATAACCAAAAATGCATGTTTGTGTCTCAGTGCACCAGCTTGTGGTGACCCTGCTGGACTCCAAGAACCCTGATGTGTGTTTCTCAGCATGTGGAGTACTCATGAACCTTTCTGTGGATCAAGAAAACAGAACCATACTGAGCAAAGAGGGAGCCATGCACAAGTAACACCTCACATTTGTAGAAGAATTTGATATGAGCAATTGCACTGGTTCTGCATTGCTCATTTTTCCCTTTCTTCCTATCTTTCTCATTTTCTCTCTGCAGGCTGATCGACTGTCTGCGGGACTTTGGGCCTCAGGACTGGCAGTTAGCTGGTCTAGTATGTCAAACTCTCTGGAACTGCACTGAAGAGGGGGAAACACAGCACATGCAAGAACTGCTTGAAATACTTTCTCACTATTCAGGTATACACACACACAGACACACCCACACACCCTGTAGAACAGAATGGGGCATGGTTGGGTCTGCTGTTTTTGTATTTCTGGCCAAACTGTGAACAGATTGCACAACTACAGGGAATATTGTTCCTGCAACAAACCTAAATCCAGCATTTGTCAGAATTGTGTCACTGTGTGCTTCGCTTTTGTAGGGTATGTAATACAGGGTCACTTTTCTCTGTTTTACAGATCCAACATTTTTGCAGTGGTCTGCTAGTGGTGATGTCAAAGAGTACCAGGAGTCATTCTGGGAGGTACACTTCTTGCCTGTTGCTCAGAAGCTGAGGAAACGAATAGAAAGCCACATGACAAGACTGGAACAAATCAGTGGGCCTGATTAACCATACACCACATCTAAAGTGTGTGGTGTGTGTATCCAAGTGTGTGACCGTACAAGGATTTTTCCAGGGTATTTACTGACTGCACTTTAATGTTTACAGTGTTTTAAATCTGACAACAAAAATGACAATTTACATTAAATAAAAAAGTAACAATAAAAAAGATTAGCACTGCAAACTGTACTAAAAAATGTAGATAAATAAGTAGCAGCATTTCACCTTGTAGGGTAGGTTGGTGTGCTTATAAACCTCTGAGAAACTGATGTTCATGAGTTCTGGCATATTAAACTGAGTGAATGACCCAAGTACATTAGGTGCTTTAGTGCTTATACAAAGCAAAAAGTAAGGTTTTATATTAGTTTTAAGTAGTTAAATTTCTAGTAAAAACATGAATATGCCTTTAGTCACCAGTCTTCAGACAATGGCACCTCTACTGAGAGCATTCTAATGGCGTAAATGACAGTCAGAACCACAGCAATGACCTCAAAAGCTTTATTAAAGAGATACAATTCCAAGAATGTTCAGAACAAACACAGAACAGAGTTATAATTTCATGAAACAGTTACATCAAAGTCGAAATGAAATGGCACTGGCTTCTTCCTTTCCACAACCTTTTATTGTTAACAATAATACTACAATTACCTATTCCGGCACTGACCCGCTACTCTTCAGCTTTTTGGGGCTGAAAATAGTTAACTTGTTACGCTAACCAAAACATGATAGGCTTCGAGTTCTCAGTTTGAAAACATTAGAAACATGCTACCTAAATAAATGTGTTTGGACAAATGAGAAGGGATTTTGCAAAAGGAGTATTCTACAACAATACTGTGGGGGAAAAGTCCCAAACCGATCGCAGGACAGATCAATTCCTATGTGTGAAAAAATTATTATTGCATATATTGTAGCCCATACTGATATTTTTTGTGATTCAGTGTGGACTGTATTATACGGTAAGATTTGTGAGTACTGTCATAATTTTCCTTATTAGATGTGATAAATCACAAATGTTTGGTTATAAAGATCTTTAAACATTCTGTTGTTGCATGTTAAGGGTAAAGGACTATTTTTAATTAAAAACTTCGATTTTTAGATTGAAAGAATTGTACCGAATGTTCCTATGCTGGTAACTGAATGTGGTTGTTTTTGATGTGATCAAACATGTCAGAGAAACAATACTTGCTGAAATACAAAAGATACACAGTGATTAAATGGTTTTTATTTTTTATTTAAGTTTTTTGTTTATTCAATGTTATCTTATAAAAATGTCAGTAACTGACATCGGTCTCTGAAGATTGATAAAAAAAACCTCATTGCTTCTTAACATCCATCTCATAAAGGAAAAGTACCATTCCTCTCTCCTTCTCTCCTCCATTTTGCCACTCTACACCCGAACGTTCCAGCCACCATTAGAATGCAGTACTTGATTGGTTTTAGTAAACAAAAATAGAAGACAGCAGAGAATCTATCCTGCTTAAAACACACACGCACACACACTCAACATAACAGAAAAATGTTTAGTTATACTGGTTAAAGGTCTGAAAAACGGAAACAAGCACTGTCTATCTCACGACTGCACAGTCGTAATCGGGAGCCTGGCTTTAAGCGTCAGTGCAGGATGAAGCCTGCTCTAGGCAAACCCACAAAGAAAATCCTGCTCACCAAAGAGCACTTAAGATACCTAAAGAGATACATAACAGGAGGTATTTCAATATACTGACAACTCCAAAATAACAAAAACAATAGCTTTCAGGAGTTAAGATGACCATGCGGTAAGGGAAGACAGGTGAGGGGTTGGGGGCAGGATCCAGAGCAATAGGAAGCACATCACAAAGGAAGACTGTTTTTTTTTTCTCCTTGAAATCGCATTTGTCACTCAGACAACACAAAGTGAATTTTGGGAAACGGTCACTAAACCCAAAATGGCTACATTATAGCTGAAGCATATCTTGATGAGAAAGTGCCTTGATATTTTTTATGCCTGAAATACCAAGAAAAAAGGCTAGGATAATTTTGTTATATATATATATTTATATATATGTGTGTGTGTATTTTCTAACACACATTGGTAAGCAGAGACAGAGTGGTGACTTACAGTAAACCAAGACAAGGGCTCAGACAGCTATTTTTTTTTTAAATCTCTCTCCTCCGAGTGTGCACACTCACACAAACATGTTTCACTTCTCACTCCTAGTCGCCTTCTCTCCATCGCAAATATCCTCAAGTTAGCTTATAAAATGGGTAATGGTTTGGGTGTAGAAAAGCAGCATTAACAGACAGCACCTCTGTGTTCACCTCCAGTGCTGTTCATGACTAGGCACACGTTCATGCAGCTTCAATAATGCTCTTCTCTCCAGTCATCAGAACACTACAAATGATATGAAAAAAAAAAAAATAATGATAGTAAATAGGCATGTTGGTGCAGTCTGCCTGCACTGATACTGGAGTTGTTGTGATTCTTTTTCACAAAAAAGAAGATATGATTGAGCAGCATCCTAATGCAGATGCATTTGAAAAACTATGAGGGCTGGCCTCCATACGCTTGAAGTCTCAGGCTGTCCGAAAGCGCAATGGGGGATAAGCCAACATGCCCCCTCGTGGTAGGCTTTGGCACTGCAGGCCGAGCAGCCACACATTTCAGTCAGCAAGTGCGTTCAGACGACTTTTTTTTTTTCTTCCTCTCTTTCAGCATCCAGCACGAAGATGATCATCATCCTCCACCACATTGGGCCTCTTCACCGTTCCTTTAATTTTTGTTTTTCCTCTTTTTTTTGTTGTTTTTACTTTTATTGAATTGTCCCACGAAAGCAACAACAACGACAGTAAAAATACAAGGACGAACAATAATAGCACTTCATGTCATGTAGCGAGTGATAGCTCTTAGAGCGTAGAGCAGTTCTGCCTGCATGCGCGCTTCCATAAGAAGCAAATTAACATGGACCTGCGGAAAAGGGACAGAAAAGGAAGAAGAATATTACATCACAGAACTTCCCAAAGAAATCATCAAGCTGGAACACTACATGCATATTACTTCTGTATATTATGCTGACCTTCTCAGAGTGCTGGAACTGCCTCCAGAAACTCTCGTACATCCTCTTGGTGGTCTTCTCTGGGCTACATACCATTGTCTTAATGTATACTTTAAAGTTGCGGTCCAACAACTCGTTGATCTCCCCATAATCATAATCATCATATCTGTCAAGTAAATGGAACAAAGAGAGAAAGAGATTAGCATAAATGTGATCAACATCAACATAAAATGAAGGAGTATTAGAGTCACTGGAGAACCGACCTGATGCCAAACATGCAATGAATGTAGTTCCAGATGGCTCGGCGGAGCATCGAAGTGTCCACACCCTGGTGCGTGGCCATGGTGTTGTAAGTCAGATTATATGCAATCTGGAACTTCTCATCAAGCAGCTGGCCAACATCCGGATATAGACGGTTCACCAGGGAGAAGCCATGGTCCTCCCAACTGTAGTCCTGGCAACCACATACATAATCTCGATCAGTCCGCCTTTCCATCTCATTACACTAATGATACCTGATTGAAAGAAATGTTCACTCATTTTGTCTTTCCTCACTCACCTGAACTCTGAAGGTTGGCACATGCTCTCCTCTTCTAGAGAAGTCTTGGTAGCCATAGCTGGGGTCCTCGAAGTGCCGTGACACGTCTCTGGATGGCATGCACTCCTCGTCCTCTGTGGATAACACAGACACAAACACGATCACTTTGCGCAATGAATGCTTGTTTATCAAATTAACAAACAACAGTCCATAAGCTTTTACATGTTGGTGACCGTATCCTGTAGGGCTGTGTGTGTACACAGTAGCTCTTACCAGTGGTGGCCACTAGCATACTCTCAGTCTTCTCCCTTTCAAAGCGTGTGGCCATTTCCTCTTGACTGGCCTCCTCTTCATCTCGACACTCCTGCAGCTGTTTCATCCTCTCCATCAGCACTTCAACCTCCCCTGACACTTCTGTCACCTGTACATGCACAAACACACCAAAGTCTCATTCTGTGTTTATGCTGACAGAGTTTGCATATTCTTTGCTCCTTACAGCAAACTAGCAGCTGTGTGGCTCTAAAAAAGTCTGCATAGAGTATATTTTTGTGAGCACTCACTCTCACCTGGTGGTTTCCCAGCACCTCCTCCAGAGTGCCATTTCCATTGGCGATGTCACACACACAATAGCCGCTCAGGGATGGGGGTCTGAAAGTGTGTCCTCCCTCTGTATGGATGTCTGGGGTGATCCCACAGCCGAAGGTGAATGAGGCCAGAGAGTGGTAGTGTGTCAAAAGGACTACAGCATGGATCAGCTCTGCCAAAGACCAGCTATGCTCCTCTGCCTTCAGTAGACTCTGTCAAATTAAGACAACATTAATCATATGCTTATACATTCCAGAAGTGTAATTCAACAGGTCTTAAAATAGTAATTACTACCAGACAGTTATAATAAATGACAAATTTATGTTTGAGGACAGCTTCCAACATTTTTATTACCATGAAATGCTTTATCATTACTATGAAAACCTATAATGGAGATTAAAAGTTAACCAACTGCCCCACTTTAAGTGATAAAACTGCTCAAATGATAATGACCTTTCCTGCAAGCAGCTGCTACTCAGTGCTTTTAAAGAACCTCAGTGGACATTTAAAAATCTCATTGAGGTCATCGTTGTTACATAACAACTGTGGGTGGGATAGAACTTGTGACTTTGGCCGCATGTGATGTCATACCTCAATGTGCGTTTTGGTGAGAAGCCATGGTCGGTGCGCCAAAATCTTGTTAAGTTCCCCAAGAGCCTGCAGCTTCTGTGGGGCTCCATCAAGACCATTCAGCCACTTGGGTTCCCCCCCAACCTGCAGGAAATCATTCACGTGTAGGTTCACCAAGTATGAACACTGATGTCTGGCTGCAGCCTAAAGGAAATGAATACGTAAAGGAGAACAGACACACATTCAGACATTCTGTTGCAGTAGTTGTTGCTTATACATGACAGTTCAGAAAGAAATGCTGGCTCCAAATGCTGTCTGCCTTACCATTATGCCAATGTAATGCCTATAGTGCAGGGACAAAGGTCCATCCATCTGAAGCAGGTAATGCTGTGTCCTCAGGAAACTCTCGAGATACTGAGGATGGAAGCCCATCACCAGAGAGATGTTATCAAGGCGACCGAGGGAATAGGCCTCCTCAAATATGGATTGCGTTCTGGCATCCACTTTGCTGACTTGAAGGATCTGAAACAAGTAACAGACTTTGAGTTTCATTCTTTGCCTACTGGCAGAGCATAACTGTTTGGAATATATATAAGGGCATTTAATTACTGCCACAATAAAAAAACAGAATGGAAAAATGTTAACTTGAGGGTGTGCTTGTGTGTGTGTGTGTGTGTGTGTGTGTGTGTGTGTGTGTGTGTGTGTGTGTGTGTGTGTGTGTGTGTGTG
>JBBJLR010000160.1:14699394-14710219 GCA_037577145.1 Brachypetersius gabonensis | reverse complement strand
GTGTGTGTGTGTGTGTGTGTGTGTGTGTGTGTGTGTGTGTGTGTGTGTGTGTGTGTGTGTGTGTGTGTGTTTGAGCTAACCTCTTTCTCTGGGATGAATCTACTTGGTCCGTTTCCCAGTGGTCTGGGGATTCGCACTCCAATATCCTGCAAGAGAAACAAATCCCATTAAGTACAATGAAATCAAAGCCCTGACTTATCAACCATGTCATCTGAAAACTGGTGGCGAGGTTCTAAAAAAGTTCTAGAAAGCCCAGAAGTAATCTAAAAAGTATGACCAGGTTTTCTGGCAGCAAGCCCAGAGCCCTAAAAACTGCATATCCTTTGTCACACCAAATGGATCCCCACCCCCAAGCACCGTCTCTCCTCGATTTTGTCCAAAATTAACACATTCTGATCATCCGATGCAACATTTAGAACCTGTGCGGCTGCTATGTCAAGAAAGCAACTTGTCAAGGCAGCACAAAGAGCCTGATTTAAATCTCACCTCTGCTTACAGCGACAGTGAATAAAGACAAACAGGCTTCAGGAACACCACAGATCACTAAGCCAAACAAGCTGCACCAAACTAAACTATGTCAGCGGGTTAATGAATTTAAAAAAAAAAAGTGTTCGGTAATTTGAGCCTGACGCATCTGCTCTGTCCTCTAAAGCTCTGAGCTGACTTTCGTTATTTTTCCGAGTTCTGCATAACCGACCTGAATGAATGAGCTGCCACAGCAGAGCCCGTTTTCACAGCCTGGAAATATACATCATCTACACAACAGGTAAAGACGCACTAATGACACAGTCAGGGTCTGACAAAAAGACATGCCTTTATCGAAAGGACAGTGTTAAAAACTGGGGAGAGAGAGAGAGAGAAAGAGTGCGAGCGAGAGAGAGCTGCGAACGCGTAAACAAGGTAACAAAGAAAATCTGCAGAGCCGCAGCAAACCAGCACTTAGAGACCTTCACCAGGACAGACACCCTCAATTAATAAAAAAACACAACAAAAACTGTCATGCATCGGTTACACACAACACCAACCGTTAACTCAGTCCTTACCTTTTTACTAAGACGCTCGCAGTTTGTGCAAATTTTAAAAAGGTCTTTCACTGTTAAAGAAGTGTTTTTCACTGTGTCGTTATCTGCTGACGCGTGCCTCATCTTTGACTTGGTTAATTAGTTTGTGTCTGGAATTTTCCGTTACTTCGAGACCGATGAAAACTGTGGATAATCTGACTTTTTCTTAGCTCCGTCTTTTTGTTCCTTGAGGCATCGGGGTTTCTGTGCCCTGCCAGCTGTCGGAGCTCCGGAGCGGAATGGCCACCGTCCACAGGCCCTCTAGTGGTAAATAAGAGGCTCACTGCGCTACTGACGCCTCTCTCAGCCAATCGCCTTTCGAAAACAACCACCGCTCAACCAATCAATGGTGACGAGGGGCGGGTCTTCAGGAGGAGCCTATGCCAGCTAATGGATAGAAACGTGAGCAGAAGAACTATCCTGATAACACGAACGTCACACATCCTCAGTTTTTTTGTTCACTCCAGATTTATTTAGATCCATTTCAGTTATGTGTTAACCATTCCTACATTGGTAAAGCCTCTTTGGCAAACAAAAAAGGTCCAATCGACATCCCTGCACCTCTGATAGGGCCCCTCTTGTTATCTGGACTTATTTGCAAAGCTGTTAACAACCTTGCTTCATCTTCACACACTATAGACTGATGAGACAATCCTTGAGAGATTCATCATTTGCTGAGTCTACAGGAAGTTCTAAAGGCAGTAAACTTTCAAGTTAAGGGTGTGGGGGTTGTTTCAATGCTCAGCAACATGACAACATACCTGCAGCACAACAGAAAAACAAGCCAAGATCAATCCTCGCCTTCCTCTTTGTGGCACTCTGAGGCGGCAGGCCACCCTGAGATAAGGTGATTGATTCTTTTGGACCATTGATTGATTCTTTTCTGGAAAGAATTCACCTCAGCGGGGGCTATGTTCCTTGAATGCATGCACTTAACCATTGTTCTATCATCTACCTTGAAAACAAATGGACTTTCTCCTCTTGTTTTTCCCCTGCAAACCTGTTTTGTGACAGTTGTTTTCCCCCCAGATGGAGTGTATGTAGTAACACAGAAAGACCAGTAATTGGTAATATGTTCCAATATGTTTGTCTTCACCTTCACAGCAAAAGCAGTCCAACAATGGCAATGTTACCTATTAGGATGCCATCAACCTAACGTCATCTTTAAAGACTGCCATTGTGAGACAAGTTTTTCAACTCTGACAGACAGCATACTTTCATACACTGTTAGCCTGTTCTAGTCTATTTTCCATTTTTCAGTGATCTACCACAGTTAAAAAACGGACAGGTTAAATGGTACTGGCGGGAGGTTGAGATGATGGGAAGTGAACACTGTCCGCACATGTTGGTCCAGCACGGCCCTGCCGATGGAGAGTAGCTATTCAGCATGTTCATTGTGTCCATGGGCTCCCCCCACTTCTCTCCGAGGGTAAAGGGGGTGTAAACAGACCGGAGCCAGAGTCAGCACTCTCTGAGGGGTGGTGGGTGAGCCCCACTGAGCCCTATGGCTCAGCAAACCCACAGAAGAGACCGGTCAGCGTTTGCCCCCCACTACCACCACACCCCCAGCCATCCCTTTCTCTTTATTAAAAAAGGGGTCTGCAAAAACGGCTGTATGTAATCAAACTTTGGGCTTTACTGTACTCACGCTATATCAATTAAGCAACCACTTTGTTGGACCTGACAGGGGCAATAATGCTAATTTGAATGAGCTTCAGTCCCTATGACAGCTTTCTCTTTGAAATACAAATGAAAAAGCAATAAATGAAAAAAGAAACAGGAATGTAAAAACAGTGTTATCAGTGATAGCATCATTTTCAGAGTGCGAGTACTAAGAATGTCACATGATTAAAAGCATCTTCACATCTAGGTTGAAAGAAAATGCAATTGGAAGATGTAAGCCTATCAGTCCATTTCAAAAGCTGAATAATCTTATCATTATAATGCCCAACGTCACAAGAAGACTAAACAATAGCAATGTCAGGCACCTTGTTAATTTTTAGTCACAACAAAATGCTCTCTACTGATCCCAGTAATGAAATACTTAAGGGTTTTAAATAAATACATTGTATAAGGATGTTCCATGGTGGTGATTAAGAAGTGTATTGTAACCAGTTTTAGTGCACAGGCAACAGATGTGCTCCAGACTAACCAGAGTTAAGAATAGCCCAGTAAAACCAGACCGAAACGTGTGCCTCTGCAGTGCTTTTAGATGTCTCGGGGCAGGAGCGTATCTGTGTTTACAGAGGTGGATCTCAGTGTGAATGCGGCTCTCAGCTCTGTTTTCTTTCTCATGCTGAACGAGCAGCCACACTAAAACCACAGGCTGTCGGATGTTCAACAAGTGGCAGAAAAAAAGTTGCCTGACGCAGCCCTCCTCTCAACCAGTTCCAACCTGACCTATCACAGAGCCAGGGGAAGACAGAGAAGGAGAAAAAAATAGAAAAACCACAATGACATAAGCCTAGCAACAGGAGTCAGCCAATCAGCAGCCAGAATAACAGTTTCAGGGTCCAATCTTTTTTTGCGTCTCACTCCCCCACTTTAGTTCCTCAAACAGGAGGGGAAAAAGTTCAACTTCAATATGAAGTTGTATGCACAGGACTAGCTGCAGTCTCAGTAAAGTACTGATAGGTTTTTATGAGCAAACGTGCCTACTGCTTATTTAAGGGCTTTTGCGAGCCACAGGAGTGTTCGAAGTTGGACTAAAAGCAGCAGTGAACTTTGGACTATATAGCGTGACAATCCCCAGAATAAAAAAGAGGAAGAGAAAAATGTCCTTCTAGTCGTCCACGTCATCTGTGCTGAACTTATTGTTTTGCTTTATTGCGTGTTGCTCTCTCCAACAGGCCTCAAACTTGTTATTCTTTAGAGAAACAAGGGTCTCTTTAAAGTCAGTTCAACAAGGGTCTGGAGGAAGGAGTAATTCAACACCATACACGCATACATGTTGTCACTGCAGTTTTAGTCTCTCTCTCTCTCTCTCTCTCATACGTTCAAAGTGTATGAACGTACCAATTCAGTGGCCCTCCACCCCTCTTCCATTGTTTCTGTCCTCTCTCACACACACTCTTTTTGGCCCTTGAAGCAACATAATGAAGTCTAGCAAAGGGCATGTCCATGAATGAGCACAATTGAGACTGGACAGCTCAGAGGCTGGACAGTATGAATTGCAAGAATCTCCTATTGCTGGATCAGTAAGAAGTCAAATAAATGGGGTGTATAATTTAAGCAATTTTTAAAATAAGCAGAATACTCAGGTCACTTGAACACAGAATCTCTTTAAAGACAAAGATCGACCAAACATCAAAAAACACATATTTATCAACATTTCTGGCTCATCAATAGTTTGATGTAAAAATGTGCCACTATAGAGAATTCTTCACAACACTAGAGAGCTAGACATCTGAAGTATTCAATGCCTTTTAAAAGCCTTATGGAAATGTATATGAAAAAGTTCTGATATCTGACTAATTGCTTTATGAGAATGTTAGATAACGGTTTGACCTAAAATCACAATCTGTTGTAAAGCAAAACACCACACAAATTAAAGTTTAATACTATTTTTTGTAATCATAATTACACACCAAATGTGTATTGTGCCTGATGGCTTTGTATAATAAATACAGTAGCTGAAGTTGCATAGAAGACATCACAAAGCAGCTAATACCACTAAAAATAATCTAAGTCGGTTAATTTATTTACCATAGACCATTTTACATTAAAACATCACAACAGACCCCAGTGACTGACTTCTGGAGATTTTTCAATCTGTGAAATTCTCTAATATCTTGTTTTCTAAAGCCTGAGCTGGTATTTTAAGTTGGTATTTTTGTACATTTATATATACAACATATAGTGACAGAAACCACAGAGACAAGTCTAATTGAGCTTACTTAAACACAAGACTGTGATGACTTGCATATGCTGTTTGACAGTGCTAACTGTTGGATGGCTAACCTTGCAGATCCAGTGGAAAGATAAAGAAGCACCAGACATTACATGTTAAGGGTCAAATTGTGTAAATTAGATTTTTTTTTTCTTAACCAACACATTTCTCCAACAACAAACCTGTTCGGTGTGATCTGAACGGCCCAGTTTCAGAACAGTCAGGACACTGCTCAGTGACCGATTAAAAACTGGCTCACTCTCAATCGGCCTTTGTTAGTCACACTGCCTGTTTGGCCATTTGGCTCTTCAGCAGGTCCACCTTTTCCTCTCTTCCAGTCTCTAGTAATCTGTGCATGTCCGCTCTTCTTCCCTCCCATCTTCACTCTTTTCCCCTCCTCATTTTCCTCTCTTTCCCCCTCCTCCACCACCCTCGCCAATGTTACTTGGCTGCGGGTCCTGATATCTGACAACCGGGCCTGACTGGAGCAGCCCAGCCTTGCATCTGTCTTCCTGCGAAGTGCAGCAGACTAGAAACGCAAACACACACACACACACACAAGCATTCACACAGCAGAGGAAACGGCACTCCCAAGGCCTCTCAAGACTATAGAGCACAATACACACTAGCTCACAAAAGTTAACGGAGAGGATAACACTAACGCACTGCATGTTTCTATTATGGTATTTAAGGGGAACATTTTAAGTTTTCTACTTTTCTAAAGTAGTTCTGCTTTTGGAAAACCAATAAAGGTCATTACATTTAACTAAACTTCAGTCGGAATAACTCTAGTGCTTGAATAGCCCATACTCTCACACACATACATACACACACACACACACACTCACTCATTGGTACCATCCAAAGTTCAACCATCCATTTGATTAAATAGCACTTCACCAAACCAGTACCTTAGGTTGTCATGTTACTAAAAAATATTTGTCTTCTGGAAAGTGTTTACCTATAATATTTTCTGTTTGTAGGCCAATTGGCCAGGTTAGCTGCTTTAAGGGAAAATGTTAAATGCCACATGTTAAACTGTCTACACGCATGGAAGCCTCAGCCTCTTAGGAATTAATTACTGATACAAGTGTATACTGCTATTTGTGGTAATTAGGATATCTATTGTACATGAAAAAGTCTCTTGAAGTCATAAGTCTCCATGAGATTAATTAGCTGTAACAGTTTTAGCTGTCTGCATACCAAGTTTACAGCTGTAATCTGCAAATATTATCCCTCAGTGAGTATGTTTTATTTAACATGTCATTTATAATAACATACTTTATACTTTTCCTAGATCAGAAGTGGAAAATGTATGTGAGAAATGTGTTTCTCAAGCAAAGATTTGTGAATCTATCACTACAATTTCAGACCTGCACAAAGCCTGCATACGCAGCTGCTGAATGCCAGTGGAATAGGCGGAGGCCTACAGAAAACTCTGCATGTGAGGAAGCCAAAAGTTCCCGTGGATGTTATTTTAAAAGGGAGAACTCAAGAGCTGTTGCAATACATTGGCCGCAAAGCGCACACACCACAAGAACCATGCAAGAAACCAAACGCCTGCCTCTTCTATCTTTTGCATGCAAAATGTGAATACCAATAAGCTGATCACTTCCAAGAGTAACATAATAACCATTTATTATTCAACAGTGGACACAACTCATTGGTACCATCCAAAGTTCAACCATCCATTTGATTAAAAAGCATTACCGTGATCAAAAGAGGTGACGTCAGTGGGACAATGTCTAGGTGTTTCTTGCAACTGAGTGTAGTACTGTGTGTAAATCCCACTGTATGTTATTGTAGTTTTACCAAATAAAGTTACGAAATGTATTGTGCCACATGCAGCATTAAACTACTGTAAACTACAAGGAGTTACATTAAATTACTGTAACATTTCATACAGTATAATAAGGCCCTCCAGCCCAAGCATATCTGTTTGGCTTACTTCTTTACAGTGCTGTAGATATGGCAACCTATAACCTGCATTGCAGCAGAATCTGCTGAGCTCTGCAAGTTGGTACTTTTGCACCAGCTCATCACACTGAACAACACTAATTGCTCCTTCTAATACAGTCCCCTGTGATAAGAAACTGGTAGGGCAACTGTCTGATGTGCTCTCTCACCCTCTGTCAATCACAACAAGGCCATAATTACATCTCCTGGCAGGCTGAAGTAAGTTACTGTGCCAGTATATGACAGGTAATATCGTAAGAGTGTTATAAATCCATGTGAACCCTTGTCTCTTTTAACCAGGTTAAGAGAGAACAAGTCTAAGAACAGAGGCTCGCTGGTGTCATTGAACTTGCTTTATACAGACTGGATAGAGTCATGGTTTACATCTTAATAGACATGTGCTACAGGATGGCCTTTGTGGGCCCATTAGGCCTGGACTCAACTGTTTTACATGCTTTGAGGACACACTAATGGTTTCAAATGAGTGCTTATTCCTAATACTTCTGTCTAACACCAAATATTTACATCAACCATGATTTAAAGTATGTTTGATCATTGCAGATTTTAGATTTTAAATTTGTGACAAGAAGTCTATATATATGTTTAAATGATAGATTCAAAGAAGATGCCAAGAGACAGATGTGCTGTAGCTTTGTTTGAGATAAAGAATTTGATTCTGATTGTTTGCCTACATAGATGCAGACCAGCCCTAAGGCCCAGAGTCCAGTTCTGCACTCTCATTAGTATTTATAGCAGTTACAAAACAAGAAAAAGTCCCTACACATGGAGGAAAGGTTCATTTTGTGACAGAGTGACTAAGAGAAAGCATGAGGAAAAGATAGAGTTAAACAAATATTTAAATTGCTTAATTTAGCCCTTACTTCAAATAAGACATGTTTGGTGTTTGACGTTTTCTTTAGTTTAAAGTTATTATAGTTGTCATCATGAACTTGCCACAGACCAGATGGAGTTGTTAAGTAATTTCAAATAGACTAGCTTACACTGAATGACAGACTGCATGTCCACAAAAATAGACAAAAGCCTAGACAAAAACGAAAGCTTCAAAGTATGGTTTTTATCTGTACAATGTACATTATTTCCATTGTTATGGATAACTAAGTCATACAGTGTTAAATGCCACATAGGGTAGTCTATCGAAAAATGTATGCAGTACCAACATTTCCAATTCCCACAAAAGACTCTCACTCTCACAAGTTTATCTTTAGTCGAACACAGGTCATATATCATGACTCCAAACCAACAGTCATCCATCCAGCCAATGTGTGCATGGCCCACCATACAAGCCATAGAATTTCAGTTAAAATTACCCTGTAGTAGGGACTCGTGTGGCAGAACACACATGCATGCATGTAATATTGCACCCATGTATTTAAACATATTTGGACTACACTTTTCTGAACCACGCCATTAGTGTTTACAGTTTAGCCACTGACCCCAATGAGAATGGACGGATGGATTCACAGGATGAAAAACAGTGCTTTAACAACAACCTACAACCATTCCATCTACAACCATTCCATGCCAGTGTCTGTTAAATTCCTACACAAGCACACTGCATTATTTAATGAGGAAAAGTATGAAAAAGCAAAGTATAAACACTGCTGTAATCAATACTCTCCTCTTGCAATGTGACCGGTTGGATGGCAAAACACTACTAGAAGTAATGTCAAAGGTAATTAAAGTAATTCCCCACTTGTCACAGGGGTTACGTTCCAAAAGTACCCACGTATAGTGAAAACTTGTGTTTTGTTTTGGTAAAAGAAATGCCTAAAAATGCATAAATCTATAGTGTACACCCTAACAATGCCCCCAAATATGCTCCCAGAACTTTTTAATGTCATTTTAAAGTCAGTTTAACGCATTACCCTTAAAAAAAATGACATGGTAAACCCATTTTGGAATTTAAATCGGTTTTCAGAGAATAAAACCTGATCTACTTGGGCTAAAAATACAAATGCGGGCTCGTTGGAAAAGTCTCCTGGAGATCTACTGAACAGTGGACTTCACACAAACGGGTCCCCTTGTGTGAAGACATCCAGAAAAAATATATTTATTGCCACCAAAAAGCAAAAAAACTGCAAAGGATATTTGCAGTTTCCGTGTTATTGTGGGGATTTCCGCGTAAAACTACGAGTTTGGTTACAAAAAAAAATGTGACTGAACCCACGACTCCTGATCCGCAACTGGGGGATTACTGTATTGCCATTTTGGTTAAGAGTGATCAAGAGATTTTGTTTTCTTTGAATTATTCAAGTTCTGTAAACACTGCATCATTTCTCTTATTTTTCATGTCTTATAATTTCCTTTAAAAATATGCTTTAAAGCAATAGTTCTCAACCTCTTAAACATTAAGGCCCACCTATCCATCACAACAAGGCCCGTTTGGCCACATTAGACGATATTAAATGACCATTTGCAGACCAATGGCCTGTCTCAATTTTAGATTCACAGCCCAATCAAAAGGCCCAGTGTTAGCAGTTCTTAAAAACTAAGGCAAAGCTGTTCAGTTCAATACTTGCATCCATAAAAGACAAAACCCGAGAAACCCTGTGTGAGACAGGGAGAGAGAGGGAGAGAGAGACACTAAAAGTTCCCCTAAAGATAGCAAAAAGGAGCATTTAAAATACTTGCATGTCTCAGCAAAACTGCTCTACGAAATCTGATATGTGTTCTAGTAGAGCCATTGGGAGCCCCAGGGGCCAGAGACTAGCAGCCTTAAAAATAAACTCACCACTGTAACACTGTTTGTTTAGCAGTTAATTAATAACAGACCCATAAAACTGAGAGACTGAGAGAGACAGAGAGAGAGATGCAATGACAAAAGAAAAAGAAGCCAAAAAAGAAGGAGGGGAGGGGTTTTGACAGAAAGAATCAAAGAAAGAAAGAGAAAAAGAGGCTTAAAAAGAAAGACAGAATCATGGACATATGCACACACACACACACACATACACACACACACACACATATATATATATATATATATACACACATATGCAAGACAAAAAAAAGAAAGAGACAGACAGACAGACAGACAGACAGAAATACAGGATTAGGGTAGAAGTTCACAGAGGAGTGGCTTTAACTAAATTGATTGAAGACATATATTTTACTATAATGGCTTGAAAATAATAAACTATTAGGGAAATGGGCAAAACTATATTCAAAATAGAAAATATAGCTTTACTATATGGTGGTGTGTGGAAGTTGAAGCTTAAGGCTGACACAAATTTTCACCTGTAGACATTTTATGAAGCTATTTTTAATGTTCAATTCTTTGTCTGTTGATCGCAAAAATGTCATGATACTAAAATTGGAGAACACACTGGAAGTTCTCAAACAGAATAAGAAACGACAAGCCGGGCTCCACAGCGCTGCTCATCAACATGTTTCCCAGATGTCATTCAACTCTAAGCACTTCTGTGGATTAATAGTAAATGACACGGGAGGGCAGAGAGGCATAAAGGCCTAAATTACATGAAATGCACAAATGAACGTCAGTCAACACTCTTAGTTTACACGTGACTACAGAAAACAGATGAACAACAAAAGCATAGTGGATCGCTCACATTCAGTTTCTGTTTGTGTCTCTAACATAATTCATTGCTATGAGGGCTCCCTCCATGATGCCTGTGTCTGTGAGGGGGAGATGGTTAAAAAAAGGAAAATATAAGGGGTGGTGGTAACTGAACAGGCGAGGTAACTAAAGGTTAAAGTTATTTATGAAGACAAAATGAGGAAGTATGCCCCCCTCCACCCCCCCTGCCCCATCTCTCCTTCTACCTCCTTCTACCTCCCTCTCCCTCCCTTATCCTTTTATCCTAGGCAGTGAAGAAGAGAAGAAGAGAAACAGGTTCTGCGGGCTCACAGTTTCCCAACTGAATAACATGTTGCAAAACAA
>JBBJLR010000160.1:14654005-14692101 GCA_037577145.1 Brachypetersius gabonensis | reverse complement strand
CACACACACACACACACACACACACACACACACACACACACACACACACACACACACACACACACACACAGCAGTAACTGAAACCAGTGGGCAGTGTGAAAATATATTTCAAGAGGTGTCCATTACAGTACAGCTTTATTACATGCACACAGTGTTACTGCAATAAAATCTAAATGCAACAACCCATAAATTATCAATAAGACTTACGTAATGGGTTCTTCTTGGTAGATGCCCTTCATCCTAAGCAAACAGAAAAAACTGAGCTCCCTTTTCCACATAATGATATGATTTTAATGGGACAAATCCTTGTAGATTTCCTTGTAGATTTCCATTGAATTATTTCATTTAATAATTTAGTCAGAAGAATCTTCTTGCTTTGGATACAAGCAAAGCTGTTGACTATGAAAATACATGGACAGAGAAAGAACACCACAGAGGATGACAAAAGGGCTCAGAGGACACAGAGCATACCTAATGACCCATAAAATGGTTTTCCGGTCCTTGATGATAGTCAACATATTTCCAAACACATCCTTTAAACTTCACTGTAATTCTATACAGTCAAACAGGTAAGGCGCAAAAAACGGCTTTATAATCCTCTGTTAAAATTGCCGAAATTGCCAGGATCGCGTTGAAACATTTTACTTGTCGGGTCTTCTGTTGGATCTGATTTAAAAACATATCATAATAATTGGTGTATCTAAAAAACGTCTTGAAGAATCATGAAAATAGGAGTGGGTGATATTCTGAATGTAGTCTGTGTATTAAGAACTGTTTTACATGGCATACAGTAAATGACTATACCATTAATATTGATAATAACTGTTGCTTATTTATTAATTGCCACATATTTATAAGACGCTGACATGAGTTTCGCTTTGGCATTTCGACACAACTCCAACCAGAAGCATAGAATTCTTGGGGAGTGGGGGGACACATGCACTTACTTAGAAAGAGGATAAAAGCTGGAACAAATTTAATATCTGAAATTTAATAATTATAATTAAGTACATATGCACCACCCCCAGAGGCCAGAACATGGTATTGTTGTTATGCTTGTAGACCATGGGTTCTTTATATTCACAGTTCTAAATCTAATTTCTAGATTAGGCCAAAGGTCCGGGATGACAAGTGGTAAGCAAATCCCTTTTATTAAATTTGCTTACAACATACAACCAAAAGAAATGGCGCCGTTTGCCTATAATTGTTTACTTGTGAACCTAATCCACTCTCACTTTTGACAGTAAAGTGTAATATGCAATATAAAGTGTTTTATGGAAAGATTTAAAAATAACACTGGTTGACTTGATTACTTTTACTCCTCAACAAATAAAGAGGCAACATGACGCAGGTATTTCACTCACTTGTGCTCGCAGGACCGCACGTGAATGCCTGCTAGCCTTAGCGGACTTGCTAATGTGGATGCAAATTGAAGCACGCCAACGTTGTGTCATATGTGCGCCAACTGACACTGTGCTTCAGTTAATCTCAGGCCAGGATCGGCGTAAAAATCTAAAATATGTTATATTTTACAAATGTAATAATTTATTGAAACATACACTTAATTGCATTCCTAATATGATGTGTGGACTGGATCTGGAATGACTTGTAGTTCAGTCCGGATACAGACCAGCGTCCGTATTTTGAGAATTGCTGCTGTAGACTATACAGATGGACTAAAATTCCAGGTTTGTTTGAAAAATCCCTGTTAAACTTAATGATGATTGGGCTGCTTAACAAGAACATTTCAAACTGGCACTTATGTAGTAGTAGTAGTTTAATGCTATACCAACAACAATGGTCATTGATACAGCATTAAAATACATAAATGATCTAAATAACATTCTTTAAATCAATATTTAATAAAAATGCCAAATACTTTAAGTGGTTATACCTAATTAAAAACATCTTCCAGACTACATTGGCAGTAAAATAATTGCCTTCTGTTACTCAGAGCAGAACAACAAAGTAAAATATGTTTCACTGACAGGGTTAATTGTCAGGGTAAATTTCAGGCAATTAGTTTTTAATACATTCACTCCATTCAGTTTGCCACTTATTACAGATATAGGATACCAATGCAGGTCTGAAACAGGACTTGACATGTACTGTGGCCTTAAACCATTGTGGTAGCGTTAATATCTCATATAGTTTAGTTTTACATTAGCCATATCACCCACCAGCAGGAATATAGGCCACGGCAGGACCCAGGAGTGTAAATATGTATGTACAGTTAGTTTCCTAATTACCTCATAGCTTAAGAAATACCATACAAAAAGAGCCACTGCAACGTCCAAGAACAAACTCTTGGACTGCTTTGTGAGGAGAGCTTAGTGGGCTTATCTGCTGAAAGAAAAGCTGAAGTCACATGAGAATCTGAAGACTGGCTGACAGCTGACCACATAGCTGACTCGTGCAGAGATGGGATTATGCTGACATTGCCATGGAACAATCACCAAAAATACTGGAGGATGTGTCCATACTCCTGTCTGCCACACAGACACAACTTCAAAACAGCACCACCTGACACGCATATACCAAGAAACAGACACAGACTCTCATGCACACAAAACGCTTCACTAAGGTCTTAGAAGAGCCAGTGGAGGAATAATGCAGAACTTTTCCTCAACCAACTTCCCTATAGAGCATAAAGTGATTCAGCAGTGTCTGTGCATCATACATGTTGCTAAATGTAGGTTGCCGGCAGGTTACTGGTACAAACCATTGCACATGTTCAATCTGTCTAGAAGTTTCTTAGCAGTCTGTAATTTGAAAAAGCTACATCCTTTAGAAACAGAAAGCTCTAACATACCAACCCGCATGACAGGCCTTTTGTTTGATTGTACTGGTGCATGTCCAAACTCAAATATAACTTACACTACCATAAAACAGGCCACTTCCCACAGGACAAATGGGTAAGGAGATGGCCCCTTAGCCAATCACAACCGACTTCTCCAGGCTGGGAGAGGTTTATGTCATTACCCAATAAATAAACATTCAATGGTGTCTAATGTCCTTTTCAAGCAAAACAAAAACAACATGGTTTCATAATATTTGGCTGTATTAGCATGTTGCATGTGTCTATAAGTGTGTGCATTCAGAATTGGGGTACTGCACATGCACAGGGCTCTGTCTGTATTTATTTACGATTTAGAATGAAACAACCGTTGCCTTTAAACAGCTTAAAAAATAAGCATGCAATGGACTGCAATAAATGTCATGCGCTAGGAAAACCAAAAGGAGCCTTGGTTTTGTAACAGTGGACCAGTTTGGCTTGTGGCCTGTGTGTTACTCAGAAAGGCTAGCGGTCAGAGCTATGAATGTTTTTAACAGCCAGGTTATGAAATTCTTGCTCAAGGCATTTAACTTCTCTAATTGAACTCTCTCTCTCTCGTACCATGGACTGTTCCCATTCTCTTTCAGCTTCCCCCCATTTTCCCAATTCTTTAGTTTTATCTTTCCATTGTAAACTACACTTGCACGGGCTCCTGCTGGTCTCTTCCTTCCAGAGCTCCATGGCCTAAAACCCTCCTGACATTACACAATGTTCTATATTGTTTCCAGAAATACAGAGATGTTTATGTAGCACTGGCATGTACACGTTATTTTAGACCACAAAAACAATCTTTCAAAAGACACACATAGACACATTCTAAACATAAAGATAAAAGATAAACACTCTTCAATACACATCCAAACTCCCATGAAAATACTTCCCCTGGGGTAATGTTTGCATTTTTCTCTACATGAGATGTGCAGGACAGTCTATTTGTGCAGGACTATTTGTCTTTTTCGTCAATAGAGAAGCTTAAAAGTATTTGCAGTATGTAAACATTACATATCAAACCTTATGTGTGCACACACTGTACTGCGCATAGTTCTGCAATAGTATATATAGCAGTATTATGGTATTTTCTATCTCCTTTTGTAACATGCTGGTTTAGGTACTGTTCTGGATACCAGGGCAAGCAGAGATTTTTGCCTTTAACTGTCTTTATTTGGCCGTTGCTTAGAAACCATGGGAAGGCAAACGACACAGGTCAGCGGCAGCAGGAGACTGTTATGAAAGAAACCATCCTGTTCACATCTCATGACCGATTCAGACAGAGCAATCCAAAAAACAGAGGGGTGGGGGCCCAGGCATCTCGGTTGGTTAAATAAAAAACAATGCATGAAATATTTCTAAGAAAGCAAGTTCATGGTAGAAACAGGGAAAACAAACCCCAGAGAGGCTCTGGAATCCTTCTCAGATTCAGCCATGTGAAATGCATTTGTTGCTAGTTATTTGCCTCAAGGCACTGCAGCATATAGATGCAGAGTAAAAAGCCAGGGATCGCTTTTATCGCTTGTTGGCCCTAAGCCTTTGTGTCAAATCCCCAAAAAGACAGCAAATTTTTTGCTTACTCATTTATTATTTTTTTTAATTTGCAGTTTGACTGTTTCATGTTCCTTTGTGGCAATTTCCTATTTTTCACTTTGCTTTAAAACATGCAAAATAAATATTCATGCCTGTAAAAAGGAACACAGCGGCTTCCTCTTTGTGTCTGGAGACACGTGTGATCTGTGGCACGTGTGGCCACGGCTCACAGCGTACTTTCTTTTACCTAAGTGCCCATGGTTCTCTCAGAGCCACCACAGAAGCCCAAGTTGCCACAAGTCGGGCCCCTGAAATGCTGTTAAGAAAACCAGCTCTGGTACAGAGAGCCCTCAGAGAGTCCTGACTCTGCAGTCCTCGCATAAGGCCCAGCTCTCTGAAAGATTTGCTTGATCAGATCCTTGGTCATCTGACTCAACTGGTGAACTCAGTGTTCTTTCAGCACTGCTTACTGCTTCAGTGGAGCACAAAAATCAGCTTAATCCAACATAAAATGCAGTGTGAAATCCACTGTGGATCAACCTTTTGCTAGAATAGAATTTATAACCCCTTTAAGAGCTTTTTAAGACCACAAAAAGGCCAGGTACACCATAAGATTGTTAAAAAAAATACACATTTGCCTTACAGAACCATTATGTTTAAGCTTATATATGTTTAATCTATATGACTTAAGATGAGCGATAAAACAATAACCACAATTAGTGCCAAAAAAACTAATTCTTGATAAAGTGTTAACAACATTTTGCAGGCCAAAACAGTCTGCACTCTGAGAAACTACAAGGAGATCACCATATTTTCACTATAACTTCATCAAAGGACAGACTTGGTTGATGAATTGAGGTAAGATAGTTTTAAAACTTTATATTTCTCTGGTTCCTTTTTATAGCAATATTATCTGTTAGAAATGATCAGACATTTTATAGTCCTGTTCAAACCTTTTCTCTAAGGATCCAAGTATGTTTAACATTTATAAATTACATTAGTTAACAAAAATGACTGTCAAACTGTCTTGTCTTTGGCATATTGAGTAGATTAAATTAGCACCACCAGTATACTAATCCCAGGCATGATCATCTGTAATCACCTGCACCTGTTTCTTCACTGGGTCACGCCTTAACTTACGTCAAGCTGTTATGCTTGAATCATTCATGCAAAGGTCACTATGTGGCTTAACAAACAAAAAGCATTGATCTGAAACTCCTCAGGTCTGGGAACTGGACTGAAAATAAGAGCCTTTGAAAGTCTTTCAGAAAACCTGAGGAACTCTTCCAAGAAATGTTGGCTGTTTGAAAACAAAATAAGAATCAGAATCAAAATCACAGAACTTTATTCATCCCAGAGGAAACAAGGGGTGGCTCATGGCTTTTGCACAGTACTGTTAATATCTGAAATGCAATAAACAACGTAAGACCAACGTAACCCATGACTCTAATCACCACCATTCAGAAAAAAATCGAGAGGGAATTTTGTTGACATCTCAGCAATTAAATCATGAAGAAAGAATGAAAAGCCAGTGGAACTCCCCTTTAAACTGACTTCTATCGGCACTACTCCAAGACTCAATTACAGATTGCATCAAATACAGATTGTGCAAGATAATATGACTTTACCATACCACAAACTGTATCCCCTACTGGAAGTTATCAGCATTCCTGAGAAATTGTGTTAACAAGATGTGGCACATTTCTGACTGAAACTTCCAGTAGCGTAGACTCAGCTTGTTGACGTATAACAGCTAAAACGCTTATGTATGTTGTATATGGAATAAAATGATGCATTCGAGAGGGAAAAACATCTTAAAACGCTGAACAAAGGGACACAATGAAAGTGTTTCTGAAATGCTTTTTGATGTCCCAATGCTTTTGCTGGCTGACTGCTGAACCTCAACCCTATAACATCACGCTTGGACATTGATCAGTTGAAGTCTATAAAATTAATAAAGTACTGATTTCATATCTTCCTTGATGTTACTCTACCACCCGCACCTAATTGATGTCTGTTGTAATATCAATGTTAATCAAGATATCTATTTTTTCCTAGCCAATATAAGCCTAAAAGCATGCTTTCATGGTCCTAGTCAGACAGACCCGTCTGTATGATCTTCACAATCCTGCAAATGTTGGGTGTCACGAACTGGCCCTTGTTCTGTTGTTAATGTTATCAATGTCATTAATGTCAAGAGAACAATATGGGAGGAAACTGATTGGGTTGTGAAGGGCATTATATTTACTGGATTAATGCTCAATCATTGTGAAAAATATGTGATGTCACACATAAGTAAACTGCACCACTGACTTGGATAACAGTAGGGTAAATGCTACCTGGCAAATGACTTACAACATAAGACTAACAATACATACACTACAACATTTATTTTACATTACCATTTTTATTATAAAATACTTGATAATGACAATTAGCTAAATCACTGCATGCCTATGAAACTGAAAATGCTGTCTACTCACGCCATTGTCAGTAGAATTAATCCAAAGTCCACATAAAGTGCTATTATTCTTGACTACATTGGTGCTGCATGTCTCAGTTCTTTTTAAAGGACTTGCATTAACAGAAACTATGAATATTTCCATATAGTTATATAGAACATATGGAACAACTTATTGACCAATCAAGTCGTTATACCTTCTGCCATTGCCTTACATTTAATTTACATTTACATTTAATTAAACAATGCATTGACTAATTGACTTTCATCTAATCATGGCAGCCCTGACTTTCACGAGAAAATCCTGCCTCCCAAGACACTGATTAGCTAGACAGCTAGGCAGCAAAGCTGCTTCATATCGCCTTAGTTGTCATTGGTTTACTCTGCAATACAATGTGAGATACACTAAATCGATCAAGGCACAGGTTCATAACTTTTGAGTCGGATTGTGAAATGTCAAAAGGGGATGACCAGGGCACTGTGACAATTAGAGACAAACTTTAAAAATTTCAGTTATTTTGCAGTATATGATCAATCTGGAAGACACTACTATTATGTGTGTACTACATTGTTTTGTATTTGGGAAAAGTTTCTCTTATAGGTAACCTTAAATTAAGCTTCAGCTTTATCTTTCTTCAGTTCTAAACATCCAAAAAAGGACACAAAAATAGAAGAAGACACAAAAAAAGAAATATCTTCTGTTTTGAATCTAGAAACCTCAGAGTCCATCAGAGGGACCCTTAAAACCTTGGGGAAGTTAATGTCAAAAGGAATGGGTGAAATTTAAACAGGAGTACCTGTCTGAAAAAAATACATACACAGATCAGCAATAACATTAAACCCGCTGGCGAATATTGTGTAGATCCCCCTTGTGCCATAAAACAGCTCAGATCTGTTGAGGAAGTAATATGATTAATATCATATAAATCAACAAACTACTGTATTTTCACTACTTTACCGAATCTCTTACCAAGTGTGTCATCAAGAACAGGCAGTGTTGCCGTGCCTTTTGGGTATTTAAAAATGGGGTGAAAATCCGGCCATGTGCGCTGCATTAACAATGTTTCTTGCATTTTTAGTTCCACTCAACAACAGCCTCTTTCAGCACATTAGCCAATGGCACTTGTATGTTTCATAAACTGGTTCTGTTTTGACAAATACTTTCCCAGAAACTTCTCTGTCACTTCTAAGTCCAGCTATATGTCATAAAAATAGTGAACTGTATCCTAGCCAGCTCTTCTTAAAGCTCGGCCTTTGTTTCTCCATTCCTCTTTCACCCTATATGTTTACTGACATCAGATCTGCTTTAAATTTCATACTATAAGGCCTCAACGGACGTTCGAAATTAACGCGTTCTGTACGCCATAGGCGTTTTTGTGGCGTTTCGTAGCGACGCTTGATTGACGTCAGCAAGGCGTTTGACTGGCTTTAGTCTGACGCCATTTAACGCCAGCCTTTTCCTCGCGTTCGCCTGGATTTTGACGCCATCGTTTATTTGACGCCAACCGAACGCGCAGCCGGCCGAACGCTGAGGCTGAACGCCCATGTGGACGCTTTGATTTGCTTCACTGAGCAGAAAAACGGGCGGCTTTCAATGGGCGCTCACCTGGCGTCACGAACGCCAGAAAAAGGCCTGGTTCAGACGTCCGTGTGAATGAGGCCTTACTGGCTTGAGTGCATTTAACCCTAATCCTGAATCGTGTGCCTCAAGCACATCTGAACAGAATGTTTTTGTCAATTAATAGATCAGAATCAATCTGAAACGGTCAGAAAACTATGCACCTATGAAGCCTCCTGAAAGTTACTGAAAATTAAGCAGTGCAAAACATGCGTCATGAGACAAACTCTAGACTACCCACCCACTGATTTTGGTTCAGAGCCTTTCCAGTAGTACACACTTCGGTGGAAATGTTGCAGCCTAATCATTTTTCATGAAATCACCAAATCAAGTAAAAATACAATTTTTTGACTCATTTTAGACCCAAATTTTAGACTTAGCTAGGTGTTTTGATTTATATTTCATTGTCACTGATCCAAAAAAAAAGTATGTTTTTACTCACTCTTGTAATATACATTTTCAATTACAATTTTCAATTGGCTTTTTTATTAAAAAGGAATTCATTTTATAATTCAATTCTCTCAATTTGTGTCCTTGCGAATGACAAGGAATTCTTTATTTTTGAGGTGTGTGAAAATTTTTTTGATTGTTTTAGCACATTTTAGATTAAAAACCAACAAAAATAAAGTGAAGATTAAGCATAATTGTTAAAAAAATACACTACTATTACAACTATTATTATCCTAAGGCTCACAATAAGACTACAGTGAGGAAAATCAAGGCTCGACCTAGGCCACATTTTCTTGTACTGCCTTTGCACAAACACACACACACATATACACACAAACACACACACACACACACACACACACACACACACACACACACACACTTGCTTGTTTTGCCCCATGATGCTGAAGCCTGTCAAGCCTGCAAGAGTGCAACAGTAATCTTTGACATGCTCAAAGAGTGTGTGTAAATTGATCCGGGTGTCAAGAAATAAACCCCACATAAACACACACAAACACACACACACACACAACTCTGCAAGCATTCAGGTCAGGCTGTGGAAATTTCCGCTGCAAGCCACTTGTGTTGGGGAGGTTTTAACAAGGACCAACAGCGCTCCCTGCAGTCCAAGTCTGCACACAATAAGAAAGGGAAGGTTCTTTTAATGAAATCTCAAAGCTCTACTAAAGTGGTCATGGCAGAAATGACTTAGAGCTCTAATTCTAAATATTCAGCCCTGCTTCACAGGAAAGTATAAAAGAACCCAGAAGGAAAACGTGCCTAAAAATAACATTACAGCAAAACATAATTAACTAAGAATTAGGGAGCTGGTATATTACATCAACTGCTCTGTGAATGGGATTCTTTTACCCCACTATTCTAAAATCAAATCCTTTATGGATTTATGTCAAGAGCTCTACTGCCATTCAATTAAATTAATCAACAACAGATGGGCTGTAATCTGATCTGTACAAAAGGAGACTACGCACAGCTCTCACACTGCCCATGTCCCTCTTGTGTCTCTATTTGTTTTCCCTGTCCCGCTGTCTCAGTATTGTTCATGTCATTCTTTTGCCAGCTGCTGTCCATTACAGACACACTGCTATTTTCTTTTCACCTCATCTCTTCACCTGCTTTTGTATACTCTTCTTTTTTTTTAAAGGTGATCAGATCATAGCTCCTATAGCTCCAATAAGAGCAGTATCAAAGCAATGTTATACATCTTCACATTCATGTTGTGTTACATTCTGCTGAGTGATATGGACGTTATTTATCATATGCCCAGTATGTCATGTTTGTATATTAAATGCTAGTGGGTGTGGCTTATTGCATAAGAATTGCAGCAGGATGGACACAGGGCAGATGCAGGAGTAAAGTTCAGGTGTCTATGTGTATTGATTTTTGCTGCTTTTCAACCAAAGGCAGGTTCTCCAGCAGGAGTCTCTTTTTGGCCCAGCCAGGGCCTCTGGACAATTCAGACAGCTTTCTGAGGATCTCTCCAGCCCAGTGACCACCCCATCAAAACAAACAACCATACACAGTTCTTTTAGTGAGTTCCTTTTCTCTTACCACGGAGGCCTTTCTTTTTCCTAAAAGCCAGTCTTACTCCTGTGCGAGAATGGTAAAAAGAATGGGGCTCTCAGTACTTTTCCACTTTCCCCCCTCTCTCTGTCACCTTGTCCCTCTCTCTCCATCCTCCCTCCTCTCCTTTCTCAATTTTTATGCTTGCACTGTAGGACTCTGGAGTGGTGCTCCAGGCTTCTTTACCCCCACAGCCTGGTGGCAATGCCAAGCATCTTACAAAACATACAAAAACACACAAGTGTGTGTGCAGCTAGTAGCATAGTGGTAGGATGTTGTGGGTTTGACTCCCAAGACTGCTAAGCACCTCTGAGGTACCCTGAGCAAGGCACTGTCCCCACTCCCTGGTCGGTGTATTCCTGGCTGCCTGCTGCTTCATTTGGTGAATGGGTTAAATACAAAGTAAGAATTTAAGAATTTTGTACTGTTCACATTGTGTGCTGTGGTGTGTTCATGTATGACAGACTGGTCACTTCACTACACAAAAACAGACAGATACACCCCCCCCCCCCACACACACACACACACAGAGGCAAGTCCCTACAAGCCTCACAGCTAATTTAAGAACATAGAAATGGAAACTCCTTCAGCTGTAGTGTCACCCTCTAAATGCAGGTTAAAAGTTCACACTGAAACATATTACATAATAATTAACATTGCAATAATACGAATTATCCTCACACACCATTTTCACTTAGAACTTTCAGTGTAAGCATTTTAACTGCAAAAATCCCCCTTATAAAGTCAATGACCCAAGTCTCACGATTAGCACTCCAATTCAAGAGAATACAAGACACCAGAACAACCTCAATATTTTATATATTAATTAAAGAGCCATGTGTGTTATTGTTCACACAATGTCCAAGCCAAAACATTTTTTTTCAAAATCTAGAAATACGGTCACAGGTCAGTATTAAGAAATGTGTTTCCTTTCTTTTCATTTCAAGAGGTTTAGACACTGACCTAGATCTGTCTGTCCCTCTAGTGCTTTTCAGGACACGTCTGTAGAAAAAACATGCATATGTACAGGAAAAAGCATGCACAACAATGTATGCATGAACATAACACACTGCAGTTTGTGCATTTGCATTCGGCCCAGTATGCATTTGCAGTGTGTGAAAAGGAAAAAGAACGAGGGCGGGACAGAAAGAGAGAGAGAGCGCTGCATGTCTAGCATAGCTGGCAGCACAGTATGTACAATAAGCCTGGGGATGGAGGTAACGATACAGTAATAATAAACTCCTTCATAATGACTTCTTCATTTCTGAAGCATTCCTTATATTATGATGACCATGTTTATACAATGTTCTACACAAGTGTTTATGTGCCCAATGTGTCTGATTGTGTGTTTGTAAGCTGTAGCATATGTGTGGTGCTTACTGGGCCAAAGGTCATTTTCATTTTTCAGTAGTGCTGGATGAGTCTGACCTGGTTTTAGCGAGAGCCCACTGAGACTGCATAATCCCTCATATCCCAGCAGAATACTCAACACTGATACAGTAAGCAGAGCGG
Source organism: Brachypetersius gabonensis (assembly GCA_037577145.1). Lineage (NCBI taxonomy): Eukaryota > Metazoa > Chordata > Actinopteri > Characiformes > Alestidae > Brachypetersius > Brachypetersius gabonensis. The sequence goes on along the minus strand of JBBJLR010000160.1, from coordinate 14,680,122 downwards.
GTCAAAAAGGCACATCAAACCAAAGATTCAAGTTCCACATCCTGTCACCCAGACAACAACCCAAGAAGAGTAACCCAGAAACAGAAACACTTGGATTTTAAAGAAAAAAAAATCACCAGACAATGCACTAGGACTGATATTTCTCAGAAGAAACCAAATTATGCAAAGCTGAAGAGACACAAGCAATAAGAAAATAAAGACCTCCGCAAGCACATCCGATTAAATTCCCTCTTGGTTTGATCTTAAGGAACAGAGGCCCTTGTGTTTCTGTTTTTGTGTGCAGATTCGAGATGCAGTGAAGTGAGACTCTGGGTTAATGAAATCACACACTGGTGTCAATTACCTGATGAGCCAAACCAAGCATAATAAACTGCAAAAGATGAATGTAAACATGCTCACACCAAACATGAGGGCAAAAAAACTTGTTGGCAAAAAAATACATCCAACCACATGTGGGCCAGAATAGGAACCTTCCGGGAAAATGCACTGCTGTTTCTGTTTTAAATGTGGATTCACATGCAGGAGGACAGAAAAAGCTAGGGGGGGTAGCAGATTTGCACCAACCGTATAGCATCACCACACTGTAAGATGTTTTTGCTGCATAGAAAACTATGTTCCAGCAGTGTCTCCTGAACTTGTTGTGGCTACATATCTGTGTTATATAGTTACATATGTGTATATGTGCTAAGGTGCCATGTGATGGGATATTCATAATGTCCACAAGTATAAAGTACAATCATTTTACTTATGTTTCTTTAGGAAATGTATCACAAAACCTCAAGTTTCACCAGGATTTTAAAGCAGGGCAACAAAGACAATAAAAAGTATCATAAAATTAATTTATTTATGGATAATTATTGATATCAGTCATGAAATTGAGATTAGAAATTACATTTTTTCCCCTTTTCGTATGCATGAACAGTGTGTGTTTAAAGTGTTAAAGTGTTCAACACTTTAAACTCCTGTTCTGGTTTTACTTATTTAATACAAACAATAATACCTTGCTCTCAGGGAAATGCCATAAAAAGCAGTATTTTTCAGGCTTAATAGTAGTTTTCAGTCTTAATTATGATCTGATGTTTAATAGTTGTGCATTTTCACATATTTAACACACTGTACATTCACATCAAGCTCATGTGTTCATTTTATTTAATCCTGAGAGTGCAGGACAAAGACACAGAGGAGAACGTGGATACACTGATTATAGTTTTCATTTTAGGCCAGTGTGACTAAAGAACATAGCCACACAGAGTCCCATATAAGTATTTGATCCCCTACAACCCACCCATAGACTGACTGAGTGCTCATGTGGCACACAGATTACAATCAATCTATCAATTACTGATACTTCTGATCTTAACTTGTTATGTGTATAAAGCACACCTGTCCACAGAATCAGTTTCTTCCATTCTAGCCTCTCCACCTCCACGGCCAAGACCAAAGAGCTGTCAAAGCACATCAGGGACAAGATTGTAGACCTGCACGATGGAGGAATGGGTTACGAGACCATCAGCAAGAAGCTTTGTGAGAAGGTGACAACAGTTGATGCAATTATTCAGAAATGGAAGACATTTTAAATGACCATCAATTGCCCTCAGTCTGGAGCTCCAGTATCTTACCTTAACAACCTGATCAGGAAAGCTGGCTCAGTAATGGGTGAGGAATGGGTAGCATTGGAAACTGTGGCTGAAAGGATAACGTTGTCCAGACTTCAGTCTATCATGTGCAACGTAGATCACCCCCTCCACAGTGTGGTGAATGATCTGAGAAGTACTTTTAGCCACAAACTGACCAGCTTAAAATGCTCCACTGAACGCCATCAAGACTCTACAACTCCTCCCTCAGTCACACACCCATACAATAAGCTGTGCAGTAGCCTGCTGCTTCCTTCTGTATATTTATTACAGGTTTAAAACTATCGTTGTGTGGAAGACTTTGTGCATTATTTTTGCTGTGATGTGCAACAGTCTATGTGCAATACTGTGTAATGTTCTTACCAGGTGCTGAAACATTATTATGTGCAATATCATATGCTGTCCGCTAAATGGTCCTAAATCACTTATTAGCCTGCAATATCTTATGTGTCTCTCTGTATCTGTGTGTTGTGGCAGTCACCACATAAGCAATTTCCGCTAGGATAAATAAAGTTTTCTGGTTCAGATTCTGAACACATGGGGTGAGGCCGATCATGAGAAAGGTGAGGGATCAGCCCAGAGCTTGTTAATGTTCTGAAAGCAATTGGGACCACAGTCACTAAGAGCACCATTGGTAACACACTACATCATCATGGATTTAAATCTTGCAGTGCCCGCAAGATCCCCCTGCTCACACCAACTGTTGTCACCTTCTCACCAAGGTTCTTGCTGATGGTCTTGTAACCCATTCCAGACTCGTGCAGGTCTATAATCGTGTCCCTGACGTTCTTCGGTGGAGAGGTTGGAATGGATGAAACTGATTCTGTGAACAGGTGTGCTTTATACACATAATGAGTTAAGATCAGGAGTATCAATACTTGATAGATTGTAATCTGTGTGGGCACTCAGCCAGTCTGTGGGATCCAGAAGTCTGGCTGAGTTGTAGGGGATCAAACACACAGTGACATGCAAATCAATGTACAACTTTTCTATAACATGTTTTTTCGTAATTTGTGGTGCATATTCTCTCTCTCTCCATAAAAATGAAATCAGCAAACATACAAATTCAGCATGGGATCGAACAATTATTTCTCCCACTGTACAGACAGTTCTCTGGTTAACCTCTCTGCCGCATCTGTGCCTGTCTGGCAAAGCTGAGGAGTGCCACTGATCCACTTTGACCCCAAGAGCTGTGGCCTTGAACAAAATGCACTGTGGGAAACGACCCCCTTCAACTAAGGCAGTGCTATTCTAAGCCCTGCCACACACACACCCACACATATATACACACACAGCAAAACAAATACTTGACATAACAAGCAACAGTACTTTACCCCCCAGCAAGTAGGTGTTAAATGTTATCTCAGCTGAACTATTTTACCTACTCAATTAAAAAAACTCTAAATAATACCTGTCAATTTACTAAATGCTTTGCCTTTTCACAAAAATAACGTCTGCTTGAATCCTGCCGGAATGAAACTGCAACTGTGCTCCATAAAAACACTAAAGAATCAAAAAAATCTGTTCTGAATGGGTAAATAAAGACCTGCGCTGTCCGCTTTGCTGGAGAAACCAGGTACGGTGGGATCACGTTTATCACACTCTGAAGCCAAAATTCAGCAAAGGCAGTTTGCCATTACATAGAAATGGCAGGCGGAATGTGACATACTCATCACGTCAACTTAAGCAGCTTTCTCTCTATGTCAGACAGTTTCTGATGGAAGCAGAAATAATCTCTAGCCGTGAGCCTTCCTGCATTAAAAGATCTGTTCAAATAGGCAGGGGTTTAAAAAACCTGCACATATCTTTTCATTAAAATCAAATGGAATTTTTGGCGTTTTGTTCTTTAGCATACCTTCAAGCATCTTTATGCCACAATTAAGGCATCTACCAACTACATTACAATGAGTCGAGTCTCTTTCTCTTTTTTGTCTGTGTCTGTAAGTCTGACTGCGTCTCTCTTACTTGGATGCTCCGGAGCAGCCAGATGCATTTCTCCTTCACGTCGTCGTACGGACACCTCCTGGACAGCATGAGGATGCGAGCCAGTATTTGATTGAGGTCGCTGGCAGAGGAGGAGCAAGGGCTCTCTGGAAGGGGTCCAATACTTTCCACTCTCTTCATCACGTCCTGCTGAATGCTCTCCATGGCTGCGTCTCTGGAGGCAGCATCACGGCTTGTCAACCCTTCCCAGGTCGCCACATTATCTCGTCCATCCATCGCTGTGAAGATATTCTTGGGCTTAAGTTCCAGTGGGCTGTGACAATGAAAGGCACTCGAGACTAGTCACGATGATCTCTTATTACAAGTTCAAGTTAAAGCTTATAGATTTTCAAGTATTTAAGATAAAAGCTAACCCACATCACTAGACAGGACTTGGTTTTGCAGTTAAGAACCTATGCATGCATTTCTATGCTCATTAAAAACAATATAAGCAAATGCATACTGCCATCCTGTCAGAAACGCCTGTTACAGTGGAAAAGACTGAAAATGGGAAAGTCCTGATTTAAAATTTATGCACGATTTCAGAACGTTAAAGCAGAGCAGTACTAAATCCACACAAATAAAAAAAAAACTTTGGCACAGCAAGAATTATCTACAAGTCAGCTATAGGAAACACAAAAACGAATAACGTTTTGCAAATATGAAGTTGTTTTTGCCAGAGCTGCTCCATTCAATCCCTTCACAGGGGCACCTTACGACAAGAAACGGGCCTATATTTAAAATGAATGGTCACGGAAATACATTCATCTATACTGCCGCAGCGTTGCGGAATGTCAAACGTATTACTTACAAATATTACATTCTTTCTTCTTGTTTCTGCCGTTGGACGGTCCCCCTTTCACACTCCAGTTCAGAAAAGCAGCACTCAGAAGGAGTACCTTCTAGGACCGACAGGCGAAAACATGTGATAGACAAACGTTACTGACCAATAAAATGATAGAAAAACATAAATGGGCGGTAACGACAATTCAGTAGACCATTCAGCATAAGGCTGGGCGTTCCTGGCACCACGCCGCATAGATTTGTGGGGATTGTAGTGTATATTTGTTTAAATCCCCGTCTCAGCGAAAGTGACTTCAGAAACCGTAAAACCTCAACTACCGACATGCAGCGTGGGAGCTGGTAACTTCAAGAGCCCCGCCACCACTTGTTTATCACAAAACCTAATTTACGTAAACCATGTCGTAGTCCATGGTTTTCATGACAATCGGACTAATCAAACCGCTTAATATTCGTGCATATTAATTTTGGTTTGGTGTATCAAAAAAGTGGAATTTACTGATGATTTCTCAAAATGCGTAAATTCTTAGTTAAACAACTAAATATAGAAAAGAAACATTCATGCGTTCATCTTGTATTGCTGGGTCTTGGTCCAAGGTGTCATGAGTTTTGTGAAGATGTCTAAGCAGTGTTGTTTCATTGGGATACTGAGAAACAGTGCTCTTATCATTGTGATTATAAGAAGAATTGTATTAGAAAGTGGCTTTATGTTCTATAAGGAAGCAACACTACACTCAGTATTCTCAGAATATTTTTAGTAAAATGAATGAATGAAAAAGATGTGTATCCATAGTTCATAATCTACTGTGGACAACCTCCAATCCTACAATGCCCTGCAATCTGTCCATTTTTCTGTGCATTGCTGGACCACTCTTTTTGAAAACAAGCAGCTCAGCAGCTGGTAGAAATTATACATTACTTACAATTGTAGTTATATCATCTCACAACTAGGATATCAGTAACTGGCTTTTCAGAGCACTCAAGGGCCTTTCGTGTAGCATTATGATTTATTGTTACAAAGGTTTTTTTTTCAAGCATCACTTTGAGTTCACATGGTCGTTCACTGTGACATTTAGAATATTTTAATCTAGATTTGTAAACAAGGAAAAAAGCTTATGCTATAAACTGTCAAACAGATTTCAGTGGGGTCACTCTTAGGCTGAGAAATGCACAGGTGTGAGCTGGTACTGTCAGATCATCAAATTTGCTTTGGGTAAATGGTTCGCTCATCCACAGGCCATCTGTAGGTAAGTAACAGAAGGTAAGTGGCATGATATGATTCAAGCATCAACAGTAGACATGTTATGATTGCAAATCATATTTTAGTTGTAATAGACAGCAAGTCGGTTCAGCCGCTGGTCCTTTGAACTGCAGAAACAGCAGCCCCATGTGACCGAACAAGGTTTTCACTTCAGTTTGTGCTTAATGCAAGTATAAGGCTTGCACATGGTGAGGTTTGTCCTGTGCAGATTTGTTTTCCTTTGTATTATATTACTAAGTATTACTTCTCCCTGGAAATCAAGGCTATTTCTGTGACAATAAGTGTGCTGTCTGTTTCACTGAAGACCAGACTGCTCAATGTAAAAGCTTATTCCCAGTATGCCCACTGTAATGCAGTGTTCTGTCGTTAGTTGGAGACAAATAAAGGCAGGACTGTCAACCAGTTTATAACAGACAACCAACATAGTGAACCTGTTTTGATAGTGCTGCTTGCATGAAATTCAGGGTGGGAGGCTGTGAGTTTTTGGTGCCATCTAGTAATCTAGTAGACACGTAAAGATGCTGCACTTGCGGCTGCAGTGAAGAAAAAAAACACCAAATGGAATAAACAGACGACTGCATAAAAGACCAAAAAGCATACTTCGTTAATGCCTTCATTAACTCTTATCTCATACTTCATCTACTCAAGCTGGTTTGCTGATGATCCTTCGCAATTTTCTTCCTCTCAGTTCTGATTCAGTTTGTTTACAGAGCCCAGCTGTATAAAAGTTATTTAAATAATATTTTTTTTAAAAAACCCTCCAAACTCTTTTAAACCCTAAAACCCTTCTGTCTTTATGGTTCCTTCAAATGGCCCGTATTATACATTTTTCATATACTATTTCCCCTAATGAGGTACACTTGGAATGTCATTTTGTTACCAAAAAAGAGTCATAATTTATGATTTATTTATTTATTTATTTATTGTTTTCCTTTTTTCTCATCCTCTCTTCATATCTTTTTATAAAACATGTAATAAGTGGCCATGCTGTAGGATTGCTAATAAGTAGCGAGAATAGTCAGAGCTAAATTATTGCACACTAATAAATGTGTAAATGTTTTGGAGTGATCACACAAGAACAGTTTATTCATCATATACTGTTTTTGTAGCTTAGTTCCCATATATACAATGGCTGTCCAGAGTTATTGCTAATAGCTGAAAGTAGAGAACTTTCACTTATTTGGGTATACATGTGTTTATATGTATAATTACATATAATTATATGAGATGGAGAGAGAAAACGTAAGGGGGGGCGCAGAGAAACTGTGAGAGAAAAAATGTGCCAAAATTACAGACATTTTGCTGCAGGGCCTACATCCGCTGATGACGGTGGCGGCAGAAAACTTGTGGTAAGCTGAACTGCTTTCAGAACACAGCGGGCGCTATTTTGTTTGGTTACATTTATGAATGCAGGTGAAATCTGATAATATTGTCAGTGTTACCGCTAGAACGGCTATTTATAACACTTTGTGTACATGTATAATATATTTATAACACATTGCATACAGACATGAAAGACACATTTTTTTAAATCTCTCTCTCTCTCTCTGTCACACGCGCACACATACAGAATGCCCTCTCTTTTTCCCCAAATATTCATTCATCAGCTGCATCATTTTTGACTGGGTAATTTCACAATTTATATTTTGTTGAATACTTCTTTGTTGAATACTACTTTTAGTGGATACTACTTTGTTGGTTTACACATTCATGGGAACGCAAAGATGGGTGGTGCGCATAATTGTATGTGGTGGGCCGTTCTACGCCAAAATGCTTTCTCCTTCAGCTTTTCCCTTCAGAGGTCACCTGTCTTCATTTCGTCCTGTTTTCCTCTACCATTACACCAACTAACCAACTCTAACTTACTTCATGTCACTAAGCCAATAGGTTTTAAACCAGCAGAAAATCAGTGCAGTTTGAGCATGACCACCTAGTTGTAAGGCCTATTGTAAGTAAAACAAGCTTCAATTGAAAATAGCTCATTGTTAATAAAAACTGTCTGTATTGGCAGTTACCGTTTTTGATATTAGTATCAGGAAAGAAAAAAGAAAAAATCTGCCATCTGTAATTAGATTTGAAACTAGCTATAACTGAAATCAGTAAGTTAGGTGCTTGCTGACAGAGGAATTCAGAATTCTTGAAAGAGCTAATGCTGCACGTCAACACGCCCCCTTTTTTATCAGCTGATTCAACATCATTCGGCTGATTCAACAACTTAAAAGGTGTAACATGAGCAGCACTATAGAAATACGAAGTCTGATTCCTGTGTTGAATTTCCTCCTCCTCTACTGCAGCCCCTCTGTGGAGTTCCGAGGCCGCGCATGCGCGGAGAGGGAAATTCAAAACAGAGACCGACCCTGTCACTCACAGCTGTTAGCTAACATGGGCAGAGGCTTTTGTCGTTGTATACTCCTTGGTGCTGCATAATATAAGTAATCTAATCAACGATATTCGATTCACAATGGACCATTTACGAGATTCGGTAAATACGAAATCCCTACTGAACTGTTTAAACTTCAGCTTTAAGGCACATCCACCTAGCTTAGAGAGTAGAGCAGCTAGCTAGCCTGGCTAGCATAAGCCGTGACTCGATGTAACAATAAGAGAACTTGGCTATTTAGATGAATGTGGGTTTTTGTAAGTTACCACATTTGTTACTGCTGGGTTTTGTTGTGGTGAGTCTCTATAAAGTTCTTTGGCAGGTATTTCTTTAAATAATAAACATTTAGTTAGGAAAATACATTTTATATATACTTTTTCCATATATTTTTTATATATCTCATGTATATAAATAAAAAACGCTTAATTCTTATTTTATAACTGTATTTTTTTAATCTTGGCAACAATGCTGGTGCAGGTAAGTCTGAAGTGAATTACATCAACCTATAATCTTTTGTTATTGATCAAAAAGGAATGGCATTTGAGTCTTGGTTTCTGTCAGTGATTGTTTTTTATGCTTTTCTATTAAGTTCTTCTCCACCACTGTCACCCTTGGTTTGCACATTTCTGTAAAGCCATAATATCTGTTGTTAACACATACAGAAAGTTTAATTGCATTCTGTGTTGTCTTTAGAGATTGTATCTAGACTCCCCTTCCAAACACAGCTATGTTGGAAGCTTCTATGATCCTCCAGAGATGTTGTCCCATCAGTTGTGTGCTGCCACACTGCCATTAAAACAGGACAAAGCCCAGACAGTCAGAAATCCAAGGGAAATCGATGCCCATCAAGAAACCCCTGATTCTGGTAGCAAAGGTGAGTTAAGTCTGGCATCTGATTACACCGACTTGGAGTGTACTATGTTCCTTGAACCCTATTTCCACTGCTGCAAATTTCAATCTACAGCCAAAATGTATACTTGCATGCATGCTTTAAAAACTGCTTAGCTAGTCACCAAGAGCCCTGCAGTGCACAGATACACAATACTGATAACACTCTTATAATGTTAGGAATCATAAAATAGAAGATTGTGGGTGGTTCATATCCCACCGTGTTTTGAAGTAAGAAAGTGGCCTGATTTAAGGTGGAAACAAAAAAAGACGTCTTCTTGATTGAGTTAGGTAAACAGCAATTTATGTCCAAGCACATGAATAATGACCAGAAAACAGTTTATCCTGGTTTAAAATAGTGAAATACTAAAATTTAAAATTTATACTAAAATCATCACATTCATAAATGTATTCAATACAGGAATTGTGTGCCATGACATTTAACAGTTTTTCGTCATATAGAGAGAACTGTGGTGACATTTATTGTGAGTTGTATCGTGTTTAGATTTTTAAAGAAATGTTTTTCAGAAAGTACTACCTTCTTTTAGGAGTATAAATATTGTTGCTGCCTAAAAACCTTTATATTCAAAAAAGCCATTTCATTCGGAAAATTGTTTTGTTGGCCTCTTTCAATGGCTTTTATATTGCTATAGTAATATGGCTGTAGTAACCAGCAGACATCTGTGAATTAAACAGCGGTGATAGCAGCATTGAAGACGCTGCAAGAAAAGATGAGGAGGCTGGAGCTGGAGCGCATGAAGGCACAGAGGAATGTGGAGCAGTTCTCACAGGCTTCCTACTGTCATGCCAGTTCTGCTGTCCAGACCAAAAAGCAGCTTAATCCCAGAGAAAAAGGCTACTCAGAGAGAAAAGGTGACTGATGCCCTTCTGTTTAAAATAGCCATGCTATTTTATCAAGCTAACTTTTGCTCGTTTTCTCTGCTTGTACAGAGCTGGTGTCTCAGTTATACTCAGCAGAAGCACGCTGCTCTCTGCTGGAGAAACAGCTGGAGTACATGAGGAAGATGGCTGAGAGTGCAGAAAGAGAAAAAATCACTTCAGTAAGCAGAAAACTGAATTTAAGCTTTAGTCTTATCATACTTGACTTATACTTACTGCCAATAAGAGATGTAATTAAGCCAGTACTAGGCAGCTGGTGGCATAGTGGTTAGGGAGTTGCTCCGGCAATTAGACGGTTGTGGGATCAATTCGCAACACTGCTAGTGGCACCGCTAGAGTACCTTCACTTGGTGAATGGGTTAAATGCAGAGAAAGAATTTCACATTGTTCACATTGTGTGCTGTGGTGTGTTCACGTGTTACTATAAGTGGCCACTTTAAACCAGGATAAAACAGGGGATATCAGCAACCTGCTTACATTTTTGCAGTTTATTTATCTTTAAATTAATCTATGTGCCACTCTTTATAAACATGCAATTTCTCTCTTTCACTCATTGCTCTGCAGGAGGACAGGCAGCAGAATGTTAGGTCATGTCCTGATCCACAAATCCAGGTTCAGCTACAGAAGCTGGAGAGACTGGAGAATGAATGTCTTAAACTAACCAACACACAGTCTGTGGCAGAGGTATTGACACAGTCACTGTAGGAAAAGGTGTGACTCATTTAAAACAGTGAATCGGAACTCTCACCATGTCTGCTTTAAAGGTGTGTGTCACACTTGGTGTGGTCTGGTGACAAGTAAGGAATCAACAAGGTTAAAATCATTCCCAGATTGTCTCATAGATTCAACAAAGTAAACTCATATGAATGTTAATTGTTTATGTAAAGCTCACACTGTGCTTGTGAATCACAGGTGTTGAGACAGAGCATAACTTTTATTCCACATTACCAGAGATCTTGAGGAAAATGGAAACATATTTGCAGGACCACTGCTTTATAATTGTGCTATTTGTGTTTTATCTCAAGCGGAAGATTGAGCTTTTGGAACAGAAGTTACTTAAAGAGGAACATGAACGCAAACTTGTGCAGGAGAAAGCAGAAGAAGTAGGGACAGTTTTCAGTTATCAAGAGCAACAATAAATTATTCCTGCAATATAGAAAAAATTAACAATTTCATGTCATTACTGTTGACATATCTATGCATTTTTTTGCAGTTACAAAGAGAACTAGAGGCCAATATGGCTACACTTTCAACTGTTGAGGTCAAACCCAAGAAGAAGAAAAGTAAAGAGAAAGCTTTAAGTAAGGTAATACTTCTCGTTTGGTCTAGAAGCATTGACAGAGTCTCAACACTAGATGGCACTTCATTCTAGTAACTAAGTGGATGACATTTGTTATGAGAGCTTTTGCTTCACTATTACTTGAAAACAGTTATACTTTGTCATAACATTTAACAACAATCCTAATTTCAGAAAACGGTAAGAGCAGAGGTCCAAGTTCCTCAGTGCCTTGTCAAAGCCAAGCGAATTCCGTTCGTTGCTGGAACGGTGAGTATGGATCCTGAGGTGCAAGAATATTAACCCCCTGCCACTTGTTACTGTTTACAATCATTTGGGTCTCTTTGTAACAGTCGACGAGCCCAAGTCATTCAGTTAATGCCAACGTCCAGAGTGTGCTACATTTGATGAAGACCAGACAGCCACGGCTGTGTGAAAGGCGGCGCGCTCTGCAAAGTGGAACAGAAAACTGCAGAACCCCTCAGCGAACCCCACCTTCCCCCAGTAACGGAGCTGCAGCTCTGGGCAGCTTGTCCGAACTGATGCTTGCCTTGCAGGATGAACTAGGGCAGATGAGCTTGTGAGTAACTGTGGGGTGATGTGGGAGTTTAACCTTGATTATTAAAGGGGACATATGTAAAACTCACTTAAAAAAAAACAACAGGTTTTATTAAGTCTATGGGCTATACAAAACATGTTCATGGAGTTTTTGTGCACAAAATCACTCTCACATTATGAGATCTCACCAGCTTTATACTTCACAGTTTCAAAATAAGACGTTTCACTTTTATGCCAATAAGCTGTTGCTGGCCACGCCCCACCCATCCCATGAAACAAACAAGCTAGTTCATACTTAACTGCAATAGAAACACAAAAGTCTTCTTGGAAATGTGAAAGTTGATATTGTAATGGTATTTTTTTTTTTCTTTCATTCATGTGTTCTCTGAGGAGATTTGACCACTGCATGCGGTTTAATTTGTTTCTGGTTTTCCAATTTAGTATTGTTTTGATTGTTTTGGCAATAGCCAGGGCAACAAGTAGAGGTCTGAAATTTGGGACTAATGGATTTATTGTTGAGTGATCACCAAGCAAACAGAGGTATGGGGATAGTGGAATGCTACAATCCATAATAAAAGAGACTGAGTTGGGGGACATAACCAGATGGTGTGCAGATAGTCATCTGCAGTTTTAAGAGTACAATGTGAACAAATGTCACTTTCAAAAAATCCCATTTTGTGCTGGGCAATGTGTACTCTGTGGATCACCTTATTTTATATAAGTTGAAGATTAGTGGTGTTAGTCATTGAAGGTGTTCCTACAGATTTGGAGCCAAAACTTTACATTCAGTTCCATTTCTAAGCACTGGGTATTCTGTTGGTTTGGGTGTATCGTGTTGACAATATATTGTAGTTGGTTTGCTAAATAATCATTTTCAAATTTTGGTGCTTCTAATCCTTTTTTGTTTGGTGCCTCTAATTTTTAGTTTCTGTAATGTAACTAGTTTGATTCTGGGTGTTTTGTTTTTCCTGTAGAACGTGTTAATTATTGAGTTCAGTAGGTTGATATAGTAGGTAATATAAACATTTTTGCAAAACATTGCAATTCTTCCAGTTAATCACTCCTTTAGACTTACCTGTGAACGAACTCCTAACAAACACATAACATTACATTCCAAAAATTACATTACATTCCCACACATCACCTATTTATCAGATACAAATGTACATACACCCTCGTTTATATTTATTTGCCTGTCAGTCTGTCTGTCCATTTGTGTCCTAAGTCCTGTCAAGTTATGTCATTTTAGTTTAGGTTGTATTTTTCTGTGTTGTAAATTATTATTTTTAATAATGTTAAATAATTTTTTGGCTCATCAGTGTAAGCACTTGGTTCTTATTATGTGTGTATACTGTGTTTATTTTGAACGATGTGTCTTATGTTACAGTGAGCATCAGGAGCTGGTCCGACAAATAGACGAGACAGATCAACGGGAATTACGGGAAGATCTGGAGAGAGAGCTGGACTGCCTGGTCAGGAGGATGGAGGAGAAAGCGATCCAAATCTCCAAGCTACGCAAACACCAGCAAACTGTGAGTTTGTATTTCCGTTCATTCCTCTTTGTCTTTGAGTGGCATAATATGAATATTGTCAGAGAGCATGTTAACTAATTTACTATAGTAAAATTTTATTCGTTAGACATCATCCGCAAAATATTGGCCAAGTTTGTAGTAAACCGTTCGTTGACCTGCTAAATACTACCATAAAGTTGTATTGTAAAACATTATTCACTGTGATTGCCAGTTCGAACTTCATCTGGCCTTAGTAGGGTGTTACTGGGGGTAGTAATGTAGTAGTGATATAAATTTTCTAAGAGAAAATTATTTCTTAAATATAATTGTAATTACTTGTAGAATAGTAAAAGAAAAGGCCCATCCCTAGTAAAGAAAGAAGTGTCTGTGTCTTTGTCCAGGTCCAAAAGCTTTCCCAGTGTAGTCCAAAGAAGACGCAGAAACCAAAGCACTCATCTAGTGTAGGGGGCCAAAATTTGCCTGGAGGTGTGAGTCGGATCCATACCCTGCCTTCCTCTCCTGTTAAAACATTGTCCTCCAGCACAAGGAGGCACCACACAGTCAATTGGGACGCCAGAGACGCCAAGAAGCTGCACCATCAAGACATCAGCTGGGAAACCTGATCTCAGCCCAAGTGTACACCTCAACCTCAATCTAAGCAGTAAAGAAGTGCATGATCTATGGAGCTCTGGAAAGGGACACAACACTTACTGTGCTGTAGCTCTGAAAACTCTCTAAGAATGTCTAGCATGTTTGCGGTATGAATTGAATGTAGTAACACCAAGGTCATACAAAAAGTATCTTGCTGACTTTGGCCTAAGACGGTACAATGACTCACTCACTGGTATTTTTTACATATGATTGTTACTTTTTTTAATGTCCTATTCTTCATCTTTGTTTTATTTTATTTTATTTCCATTCTTTTGCCACCTCTTTCAAATATAAAATATTAAAATATTCTACATATTTAAGTTGCCTGTGTGTTCTAATTGGGCACTGATTGTGTATAAACTGCATTTTTTTTTTTTGTTGCTGCTGAATTAATGCCATCTCTGCGACCCACGACACACATTTGTTGTCCTGCATCCAATTATTGTATTCTTTATGAAAGCGCTGAATCAACTTGTGCGTGTAAGTATCTGGAATTGAGGATCTTTGTACCTTACATTTCATGTATTGAAATCACACCTTGCATTGGACTGCCATGAGTCAGGGCTTCTCAGAAGGACTGATATGTTTCATAGTATACCTGGTAAAAATGGATGGTTTGCTTGTGATCCCATGTCATAAATCCACATTACTTTTTGGTAGTTTTGATGAGCTGTTCGCCTAAAACTATTCAAAAACATTCAACCACTGAATTATGCTGAAAAAAGCAAAGGATTTCTCTTTTAACATGGAAAAAACAAGACAAAACACAGGACATGATCTAGAAAAATGTGAGGGGGACACAAAAAGACAGCACACATTCACATGTCGTACATCCAGTAAAATGATAGTAGCAAAGATAGGCACACAAATAAACTGAGAGACTGTGAACTCTGTGTTTTGTCCAGTCAGTCTTATCAGATTACTTCCAGTAAATTGCAAAAAAATGTGGAGGGTGGGGAGACTGCTCAACACAGTGAACCCTGAACTGATTCTTCAGCAACCTTAGGAAGACAGTTTGTGGCCTATATTTGCAAAGTTAGTGATGATCTAGGATTAGGTTGCTTTCTTGTTTACTTAGACTTTGCTGACAGAAACCATTACTCAGATGTTTCATGAATACAGACCCAGCCCTTATTAGTCAACTATGTGGAATTTGGTTGACTGCACAAGATTTGTATTCCATTGTGTGCTGTTAA
Source organism: Brachypetersius gabonensis (assembly GCA_037577145.1). Classification (NCBI taxonomy): domain Eukaryota; kingdom Metazoa; phylum Chordata; class Actinopteri; order Characiformes; family Alestidae; genus Brachypetersius; species Brachypetersius gabonensis. The sequence goes on along the minus strand of JBBJLR010000160.1, from coordinate 14,665,083 downwards.
AGGTTTGAGATGGTATGTGTTCAGTGGTCATGCTAACGATTTCACAAAAACTTTAAGAATGAAAAATGCCCACCATTGGGCAATATGGCCAAATTTGGAAGTTTCCCAGATTTTCATTTGCCCGAGTGCGGTGAAACATTTTCCTGATATATAGTTACTTGCCAGGCCCATTGGCATTGTTTGCAATCTCAAAGCCAGGATATGGCCTTTCTGACTACATAGGATCATCATATATAAAGCACTTCAATATATTTCTACTCTGAAAACAATGCAAACTTTGCAAGTTTTGGAAGTGCACATTCAAATTCAATCATTTAAATGCTCTTTGTTCTTTTACTGAAATTAGCAGTTATTCTTTGCCCTTTTTGAAGTCGTGAAAAACTTTTGAGTTTAACATACTGGTAGCAAAAGACTGACTGTCCAGTGAACAACTACTTATAGTCTACATATCAGCATTTTATTTTTTAAAAGTAAAAAAAATCAGCTGTTAACATATTTAGCAGTTTGTTTTTTATTTAATCGTGATTTGAATGTTTTATTCCATGTTACATTTGATCATAACACTTATTCCACAATGGCCTTGTTTATGTTTTGGTGGGCTTTAGACATTTTCAGTCTGGAAACTATAGAAGGGATCTATAGGCAAGCCTGACTGGTGAGAAACTGCTGTTTGCAAACGGAGATGTTGAATGCGTTGTTGAACTTGCACTACCATGTTGCTGTTTTTCCAAGTTTTTCAGTTGTGTGTAGAAACAGCCTTTCTCTATTGTATCCTGTCAAACGGACTGTGGTCAATTACTGCTGGCTCAACAGGATTTACAGTGACCTTCACGGTAAGCATGTATCCTGTTAGCTAATCTCTGGACTGGACACAAAAACTGTCCTTGTGGCTCTATAATCGTACATGATGAGGATAGAGATATGAGTCAAATGTTTAATAATAGGAGTCAGTGTGTATGACTATGGGAGGATGAGAAACCGCTTCTATGACCAAGAATAAGAAAATCAAATAGTCATTTACGTCTTAGTGATGAGACAAACTGATCTTTTTTGACATGATTTGACTCAGTCATGAGAAAATTTACCTCAACAGGTTGCAGAAGGTCTCCACCAGAGTAATATATAAGTAATATAATTATTAATTTTGTACTGAGGTACTTGTGTGCACCACAGCAACAACACAGCTGGATCCAGGTTTCTTGAATATCCTATATATCTAATCAGTACATCAAAACATTTTCCTAACAACCAACAAAACCTTGTTTAGTGGCATTACGCCAGAGATGTTCAAGCTATTCCATTGCTTTGCTAACACCATTTTCCTCAATATGGGAAATGCCTTTGTAGTTTCACTCTTTTACTTCAAGTCATTTAATTACTGACAGCTTCCTAATTTAACTGCTGTTTCTGTTAATGAAGCCTTTATGAGCATCTGGATGCAAAAATCAGGTGGATTTGATTAGAGCTGCAATAACACTCTGCAGGAGAATCACCAGGAGCAAAGCAGAATCAGTTAGCCATTCCCTATTTGCAGCAGATGTTACACCAAACCTTTTGTTCAGTTTTAAAAATGATAGTGTGGTCTGGTCCCAAAATTAAAAAAAAGCATATCATCAAAACACAGCAGCAGTTTCTTACATTGTGTGAAAATATTTTCCTTGCCTACATTAAAAATGGTCTGTTTTTTAATTCTCCGGTAGCTACCCATTTCAATATAAGGTTTTACCTGACAGTTATGGGTACAATATCAATGCACATTTCTCTCAATATCATTTATTCTCAAGTGATTCATTACAGTGCTACTATTCTCTCTATTTGCTGTCTTGTACCTCCCTTTGAGTGACTGCTTAAACAATGCATGAAAACTATACTGGAGATTTTAAGTTGGTAAACCACTTGACATCTGGACATACCTGTAAGAACCACAAAAGAAAAAAAACCCAACTAAACCCAGTTTATTTCTAAATTTTCACATTTTTTAATTAATTATTGATTAACATCTTCAACTTACTTGCAAATGCAAAAAAAACTAAAGAAAAAGCAAAAACAAAGATTTCCAGGAAAATAAAACCAAAATATAAACAGAACTGAAACACATTTAAGGCAGACTTTGTGGGGACAAAGCAATAGAGCAAGCGTAGATGCCAGGGTGTGTATTTGCGTGTGCGTGAATGTTTGCTTTCAAATAAAATATGCTCAAGGAACCCTTCAACACATCTGAACCAAGCTCAGGTCGTCTAGGATTTGTTACTGATAAAGACTAAAACATACACAAACCGGAGCAAAAGGAAATTAAATGGCCACACATTACACAAACCAGCCTAATAAGTAAACAACAGAGTGGACAATGGTGTTAGCTAGGCGCTATATTCTAACCAGCTCAATGTTTACATATATTAGTGCTGAACTCAATTTTCACAGAGACAGGAACATGCCATCTCCCTTTAAGAATCGTCATTTTACAAACAAGAATCTTCTTCATTTAACCTTCCGCAAAATTAAGGCACTTCGTCTTCAGGAGGTGCAACACAGCATGAATGTCTAACTCAGAGCATTGACAAAAATAAAGATTGTGGGAAGAGAAACGAACAATGTTAAGCACTCCTAAGTAGTTCAATGTGGGCAGCACTCTGGAACTCTACCCTATCATTCCATATCCACTCTAACAGGATTCAGACTCAAACTAACACAGCAGAATCTTTGGATGTAGTCTAACATTGTTTCGCACAATAGTGTGACTTGAGTTAGTTAGACTCTGTATCTATGGCGATCAGCAACAAAAACAATTACAAGCTAGACTTAACTTACACAATCATGTCCAGACAACATAAAAAAAAACAGCATAATTGTCATTTGGCAGGCTTCAAGCAAAAAGGCAAACATTTTTTTCCTTTAACTTAAAACATGACTAACAACCCCACTGAGAGGCAAAGAGCTGATGGAGCAATTTAGCAACTCCCAAATCATGCTAGGATAGACAACTATGGCATAAAAGCAATCTATTCATAGAATGCAAAACTGGCTTAAGTGGTTTCTGCAAAACATGTGGGAGGCCTTAACAGCAGACATATGATAAATCCAAAAAAAAAACCACACAAAAAAATATCAAAACTTAGTCATTGGTAAGTCAGCAACAAACCATGGCACACAGAAGAGAGAGAGCTCAGAAAAACAGCTTCAAAATCTGAAAATCTAAAAACCAAATGAAAACAAAAAGCCAATTTGAAATCACAGAAGGAACTTTCAGAACATCACATTCTTAGCAGCAAGCTATTCAAGAGTATTTGATTCAATGTGGGAACCAACCCTTCATATCTCTGTTCAGCCACAATTCCTCTCTGTTACACACACGTTTTTATGGTGGCCAAACAGCAAGCAAAAATGAAACATTGACAAGGAATTTGGTATGGTTAACATCCAATTTAGGCTCAACAGGTCATCACAGACCACTATAATTACATATATTCTAAAACAAAACACGTTGCCTTTTGAGTTTCTAAATATGAAGAATCTGAGTCTGAGACACTCACCTAGGATTTTCTTAATTGTCCTTGCTTAGGTACACAGAACAACCCAGATGTTTTAACTGCTGTTTTTCCTTCCCAGCCCCATGCCATCTTAATTTTTCTGGACAACAATGGTAGGATATGAGCAACCTCTGACCTGTGGCCAGAGCTGCACCCTGACTTCCTGTGACCATGAATGATGACAAAAGGGAATCATTCTAGTCTCTTTAAGCCCTCCCTCTCCCCATGTAGGGGGGAAAAAAACAACAACAACAACAACAACAAAAAGAACATGGTCCCAATAGTAGGAGCTAGTTTTTTGACATGGGTACCTTTTCTGGTTTTCATATGACCAAATGCAAATTAAACACCAGACAGCAAAGAGCTCCAGAAATGTCTACCTTTAAAGATAAAGCAACTGTGGTATAGTGAGAAGCACAGAAAAGCTCCAGCCTGTGCAAAAGCAAACACATGATGGATGAGCACAAGGCCAATTAGACAGCCAAAGCTTTGAGGTGACATTATAAACCACAACATGTAGAATTTTAACTACTGAAATTAATCTTCCATTAATATATTCTTCATAATATAGCAATCAGTCCAGCTGGCAGACTCTACATGAACTTCAGTGACAATACTGAGCACACGCTTGTGCAAAACACGCACACGAAGCCTGCTCCGACAAGAGGCAGCAGACCACAAAACATGCATTGCATCAACAGGTGGTCAGCGCTCACACATTCATACAATTTAAGGCTCAGAGGGAGGGAGACAAAGAGCATCAATAATCAACAACCAGAGCAAACGACTGCTAACATAAGCTCCAAAGGCACATGGACTCTAACCATCACAGCCCTCCACATACACCTCTGGCTTAAAACACACTAGTATGTTATAAGTACTGAAATTTGGCTAGTGGGTTTACACTGACTATTCCTGGCAACAGGTACCTGACCAGAGTCAATCGGTTGTACTACAGATATTAATGGCAAAGGCTGAGCTAGGTATTGTGATTTATTGCAAGTAGGCCATGCTCTCTTATTTGGTGAAAATTAAAGTTATAGTAAAGGAACAATGGCCCACAATATCCCACAACCAGAAAATAACAATAGAAATGTCCAACGATTTTTTTAATCAAGGCTTTAAGCAAAAAACGAAAAGAAAAATAACAAAACACTTAAACTAATTCATACTGATTTTCATCATGCAAATATGGCTTCAGGGATTCAGGGTGGGTGGACCTGAAGGTTTTCCTTCAATCCTGTAAGGCTAATGTCGAAGTGAATGGGACAGGCTGCAATCAGCACCAAAACAAAACAAAGTGTGACTTCATCAAACATATATTCATATGGGTGCACTGGTAATCATATTACCACCCAGTGCAGATTAAGATAATGTAATGGAGAGCTAAATTTTTGCTATAGGCAAGAAATAATATTTACTTTCTAGAGCAGGGGCTTTCGGAACCTTCTTATCTCTACCATAACACTTGCAGCAATACAAAGAGAGAAACGTGGTCACTTCAATGTAACCACCCTGTGGCAGTAATCTGTGCATGGTCAAAATACAGAAGCTGTTGGTATAAAGAGGCCGACTAATGCAAAATAAAATAACATACACACACACACACACTTGTGTGTGTGTGTGTGTGTGTGTGTGTGTGTATGCACATGTCATGGTAATGTCATAATGCCATTGCTCTAGGGGACACATATAGGGCACCAAACCACATTTAGTTTCTGGGTTTGCGTGTATAAATACACATTTGTGTGAGCCTTTACATCATTAAAAGGTAAAGGTCAAACCACAGGCATCAAATACGTTATCATGGTTGAGAACACAGGAGAATCGCTGAATACAGTTTATGGGTGTGTGTATGTGTGTGAGCGTGTGTGTGCGTGGGTGGGTGGGTGTAGTGTGTGAGTTCAGTGTGTATGAAGAGTAATGTGATGCCTTTAGGTGGCGGCCAATGTTACAGAGTGTGGTAGTTGCGGTCCTTGGATTTGCAGAACTTGTAGAGGAAGAAGATGACCGCTTGTAAGCCGAGCACTAGCACAATGCCACCTATGAAACTGGCAGCATCAAAGGTAGACTTCTTTGAAGGAGAGGGTGGCGCTGTTGTCGTGGTGGTGTCTGTTAAAAAGATTATCGGAGTGACATTTTAGAAAAGGCAAAGGGGGTTTATATTTGCACTTCTTATTCTAGGCAGTGAAATTCAAGCAGACTTCATGAGATATATATATTAATGTTGGGCTATTATTAAACATTTTAATTGCAATTAATTGCATGATTTTCACAAATTTCAATAATGAATTCTAAGTAATGTATTGTGCCCTTTAATTTTAAAAGTACTGCTATAGGAACATAAGTGCAATAACATCTGGTTTGTAAATACTTTAAATAAAGAGATTATTAACAACAGTGGTATTGATACAGCTGCAGTTCAAATATTTCTGTAAACTTCAACTTAAATATTAATTTAAGCAAATAAAATATAAAACTAAAGCTATTTGCTACTGCAAGGCATTTATGTTTTATCTAGTGTGTTACAGAAAAACAAGTTTCCCTCAGAGCCCAGAGTATAGGCACAGGAACCATTATAGATTAAGAACCATTATAATCCCTCCTCTCCGCCCCCCACCCACCAAAAAACGGATGAGACTTGAAGCCTATTAGTTGCTTATTTCTCATCATTATCATTGTTATAACTGACTATATGAATAGAAATGCTTAAAGGTAGCATTTTTTGACAAGGCAGCATGAACAGATACACTGCGTACACTAAGTAAATATTGTAAATAAAATACATTTCACTGTAATTATGCATATTATTTGTCTTTTTTTATATCATTATCAGTGTTATAAACTAACTATAAACTGTGTAAACTATATATCAGGCACCTTCCAAGCAAGAGCTAGTTAACATTTATAAATTTGTTTTCTTTTTTTTAGCAAGTGTCTCTTAAAGTTAGGTGAAGCGGTTGAGCACATAAGTAATTAAAAAAAAAAATGCGTTCTGTGTTATAAAATAATTCTGTGTTAATTAAATAATGCATTTATGTGAAACACATTAACGTGCCCAGCACTAATATATATATTTTTTGTCTATATATATTTATATACACACACGGTGGATAGCACTTACTGGGTGCAGTGCCGTTTTGTGTCGGACCGGGTGTGGGTGGTGAGGTTACATGTTGAGTAGCTAAACAACAACAAAACATTCATTTGGTAAGGGAAACATAAATGTAACTATAACTATGTATAAAATCTGACACCTGAGAAAACATGCAAAGTTGAACAGTTTGCTTGTATTAAAAACACTTTGTATCCATGTCTGAGCTGGTACCCATGTCTAAACCTGTGAAGACTTTATGTATACTGATGTGTGTGATGCTACATAAAAGTAAAAGATTTTACTTGGAGCAATAGAAGTGGTGTTGGCTGCTGTGGTATTCTCTGTAGGAGATGGAGTAGATGGAACTGGAGAAAGGAAAAAGATTGTTGGCTTACTAATGACTCATAACACAATGTATTGCATATTGATATTATACAATTATCATTTGGAAAATATTAAATATAACAAGTGGGCTTACCTAAGCACGTGGCATTCGTGCAGTTACCCTCACCCTGGACACTGGCATTGTAACACTTGGTTGTGTTGTCTAAAAGGCAAACAAAAGCACTTTAAAAAGAAAGCAAAACATACAGAACATTTTAAACACAGAAACTCCTGCATCAGGATGAGACTACATTATAGTTTCAGAGTCTTCGGTTCAGATTACGTATATCAATATTCAACTCTAAGCTGGCTGACTTTGTGGACAAAGGCCCTCCAGGACTGGAGTTTGACACCCCTGCTCTAAACATTTCATCTCCTATGTGTGAAACGTAGCGCTCTATTGGGACTCCATGTGATGATGCCACCATTCTAAAGCAGGCCTGCTTTCCAAGTCAAATGGAGTCATAGCAGCAGTTTTAAATGTTAAAACAGCTTTTAAAGAGAACAGTTTAAGCATCATTTAAATTGCCTTGACTCTTGCTTTACAAGACAGAAAATTTCCTGGTTTTGTTGTTTGCAGGCTGCTTGATGTGCTTTGCATAATCAGTATGCAAACTTTCATTCCAAGACTATGAAAGATCTATTAACTTTCATCATAACAGGTGTATGAGGCTCTTAAACAGCTTACACAAATATTAAAGATGTCAGAATTAGCTATTGTTACCAAAGCTCACCATACCACATAACTGATATTAGTCATTGGAATATTGCATTTGCTGTCTGTGCATCAGCAGTATTTAGCGGACTTTCAATCGAACATTCACAATCTTTCCTTGTTGTAATATTAAACATTAACATAAAAGGTAGCTAGCTAAAACAGGTTACTTTTAAGTACAATTAATTTTGTAAATGGGTCAATGACGTGACGCCTAAATATTATGTCTGGCTGAATGTTTTTTTTTTATGTAAAAAAAAGGTTTAAATGTATACCATCAACACTTAGTATAGTTCCCATATATGCACTCACTTCAACTTTTCAAAAATCAGGAGTTATTTGTACTTTTTCTGTAATCTAAAGTGTCAAAAATATCCATCCGGCCATGACTGCTGTTCTGAAAACCTTTTTCAAATTATTCAAAATCTACTAGAATCTATTTTATGCCCTATTTGGCATAATTTCAGTGTTTTGTAGTCCTGTACACAATTAAAACGAACATCAAGAAATTACCATTTTAGGACTTTTATACATCATACATCATTTTGACATATGGAAGCTGAAAGCAGGTTTGTAACTCTCTAAAAAAAAAAAAACCCTGCTCCATTAACTGCTGTAATGAAATTGCCATATTTGGATATCATGTGGTATAATCTCAAAAAACATTTTTTTAAGTATTTCCACAAATATGTACTTTTATCATAAATTTCATAGTAACCTTTTGTGGGAAGCTAGTTTGTTTTGCTTAGGTGTTCTACCTCAACCTCAGCTGGTTCCTCAGTTGGTTCCTCAGTGCCTGCCGTATCTCATTTTAGAGCGCATGTTTACGGCTGTGTGCGGGTGAGGGAGGGAGGAACATCTGTTCTTTTATAGTGTAAAGAACTTTGTGTTATCCCTTGTAAGAAATGCGCTATATAGAAAATAGAGTGTAAGTTCATATATGAAATGTTAATAAAACCTGGTTTAAATATAATTGACCTCTTTAAACAGATTTTAATGATAAAATGTCTTCATGTCATTTGGCGTGACCACCCACCATGTGGTGCGACCAATAATAACAATAACTATTAAATTCTAAATAAAATCTCATTTCTGCAGCTGAAACATTAATAACTGATCCAATATGCTTAAGTGAATAATATTTTTAAAACATTCAGTTGTGTGTGTTTTACAGGAAAATTTTGTCAGTTAACCACATTTAATATGGTGACTGTTACATTAGAGGTAAAATAAGAGATCATTTACAAAACTCAAAAGAAATGCAAACACGTGTTTCTAAACACTTGATATTACTGACAACTTATGGTTGCACCACATGACATTTTTTAAGGCCTCAGGCAATTTATCTTTATGAAAAAACACTAGAATTACTTAAATACATTAATATTAATTTATGTATACACAACAATCTTAATGTTTGAATATTACAAAACATTACATTACAAAATATTCAATTCTATTAATCAGATTTTAAATTCCATGCAATTCATTTTTAAAGATTATATCTGCATGTGACTTCTGTAACATTGACAACAAATTAAATTTCAACATTGCACATGAAATCACATTTGCATGGCTGTAAATATTTTGATATGTATTTCCAGTTTTAAGGACATTCTCCAAGTCTAGAAACACACACTGCTTGTTCCAATGTACTGGTTTAAACTCATCTATGTCAGCATATTTTCTATGCTGCTGTCCCAGCAATGCACAAATCCTTATCGCTCATGATAAGGCTGTGTTTCTGCCATCGTGCCCTCAGTAGTCTTCACTACCCAAGCCTCCTGGCACAATGACCAACAAGAAACTCCTGTTCACCTTACCACTCGAGACCTAGTGCCTGCAGGGAGCCAACGAGACCAATGATACCACAGTGCACGACTTCTAGATCAATTCAATGAATCATAATTAACCTTTGGATTATTGATTGGACTTGTGTTAAAGTGCAATAAAAACTGCTTGACTTCTTGTTCATACAACACACCAAAAGAACATAAGAGAGTTTTTAAAAACTAAAGAAAACTAGCCTTAGGCCATCGCTGCAGGCTTATTATGACAGAGGGCTCGACCGAGAATGACAAGTCTGCCCAGTCTTGTCGGACCACTTTCACACCACCCTGTGCTGGCTCTTAAAGTCAAATACAGTGAAGCACACACTAGATGCAGAAAAAACTAGTTTATGATCTTGCACAGAGGGCAAAGTCTGCTCATATTTGTTGGCCACAGCTGTGGGGTAAGTGGTTTATAATTCTTTCAGGCAGAGGGGAACTCCGGATCTGGCACTGGTACCGCACACGGTCTCAGGTAGAAAGAATAATGTTTTTCCAAGTATGAGTTTCCAGGGTTATAAGTCCGTTTAATCTAGCATTACAAACTTCTGAGTGCAAACTGTACTTATGTAGCACAAGCTATTTTACAAATTCTTCATTCTCTCATGATTCACAAAAGTGGCTAACATACTGTGTAATTGCACAGCAGGGAAGCTTGCTGTGACATTTGCCAACTGGTTGCTTAGATATTGTGCACAGTGATTCAATTCCATTTGTATTGCATACAGTGAGGTGTAAGTAATTCTACGCATCTGATGATCACATCTGCTGTGGCCTATTTTTTCTTTTCAAAACACTGACAGTGGAAGAAAATAATGCAGTATGTGTTGGAACACAACTTCTCTCCCTGACAAATAATTTACAAGACATGGGGAAATTAACTACACCCTGCAAGGAGGGCCTTTGTCCAGTACAGTTTGATGCTGATGGTGCACAGCCAGTTCGGCCATTACAGTTATGTGCAAAGAGGCGGGTCAGCTAAAACTGTTATAAGCTCTAAACACAAGCAGGGTTTAGACAGGCTGCTACAAAATCACTTACACAGAAAAATGCAACATTACTGAAAATAACACTGTAGCCCAGAGACAACTTCACTCAAAACCCTGACCGACACCTAGTTGAGAAAACAAACGCATTACATAGATTAACGATTGCTGACTAATAATGAGCCTTCGTTCGTTGTGTGGCCTAAATCCAGTGTCTTAAGAGCTATCCATATAAACAATAAATAAATATAGCTGGTGGTGAGGATTGCCATATTACTTGTTACAGTCGCTGCATATTTACTGTGTCAGTTTGAAATTGTCACATAAATCATCCAGCACTGACCACAGTAAAACATTGTTATATAAAACTCTAGTCTTCAAATGCTATTAAGTGCCTTGTGTTACATCAATAGAGCACTGTGTGTGTGTAGTGTGTTCACATTCATATATATATATATATATATATATATAGTGGTGTGTGTGTGTGTGTGTGTGTGTGTGTGTGTGTGTGTGTGTGTGTGTGTGTGTGTGTGTGTGTGT
>JBBJLR010000160.1:14604351-14635208 GCA_037577145.1 Brachypetersius gabonensis | reverse complement strand
GGGTGTGGGGAGAGAGAGAGAGAGAGAGAGAGAGAGAGAGAGAGAGAGAGAGAGAGAGAGAGAGATTCATGTTAATAGACAGATATTTCATTCTAAAAATAAATTATGGAAGCTCTCTGGAAGTGCCTTATAGGGTACATGTTTTTAATAATTTAGGCTAGTAGTTTCAATGTCTATTTGAAAAGATGGACAGATGTTAATTTGATTTCTATCCATCCATACATTATCTGATCATAAAAAGCAGGCACATCCGAAGTCTGTTCACTGTGGATTTGAGCCACGTTTGTATGTGGAGACAGTAATTATAGCTAATCACCACATGTTGACAGCACTTCTAATCTGATCAGGTACAACAACAAAGCTCAACTGAGCATTTTCCCCCGCTGTCTAAATGTGCGATCAGGCATGTATTTTCTGAAAAACAGATAAGCCACGTCACTCTACAGAGTTAAATGCCTTACTTTGTCACTTTGTATCTCCCTGTATCCTTGTATTAGTTTTAATGTCAGTTCTGGGACAGCTTTCTCTTCAATGTTTAATGAAAGCTTGCTTCTCCTGTCTTGCTGAAGCAACACTCCTGCACAATGCCCTGATTTCTAATTAATAGTTTAATCTCATGCTTGATCTTTTTTCACTTCCTGCGTGGTTTGAATGGCCCATAACTCATTTTTAAGACTTAATGTATAATTTAATTCATTATAATTCCTTTTTAGGTGCCCATTTCCCAATCTCTCTTTATCCTTAAGGAATAAATCTGCTGTTTCTGTTACTATACTTGTATCGATTTATGTAAATTAACTCTTTCCTGACTGGTAGTCCTGTATAGCACTTCATTTACGATGCAATTCTGTGTGAATGGGTGGGCCTAAAATGCTGTAGGCTGAATTGGCAGACAGATGTATTAGTATGTATTAAATGTATTAGTTTTTGCAACGTCATGAGATCCAGTCAATCCAAAGTGGAAAAGGTACTGCTCCAAGGAATCATGTTTGGTTCCTTTATTATGAGTGTTGGTTAAAGATCTTCATATTTACTTGGAGGAAGGTTGTTATGTTTAAATAACTCGATCTAAACAGATAAAACATGTTTAAAAATAAGTTGCGATAAGCTGGAGTCTGAGAAGGCAGACAGGAATTAAAAAGGACAGACCATGTTAATCACACTAAAGGTAAAACAAAAATGTAAATATACATACATTGATCAGCTATATTATCACAGCTTATTGGTTGGTCAAATCTGATGTGTAATTGGACCTGACTTTTGGGATACACTGCAGTGTTTTATTGGTGCCTCACACTAGATTTTGCACACTGCTTCTAGTAGTGCATGTCCCTGTTGCTAGGTGACATTAGCATAACCACCAACGACCTGCAACCAGCAAATGTAAGGATCTGAGCTTTGACCAGATGGATAGATAACTGGGTGAGAGCACCTCCAAAATTACAGATTTTGTGGGGTATTCCCAGTATGCAGTGGTTGGTACCTATCAAAAGTACTACACTGGAGGATGAACCAGTTTTGGGGTCATATGCACCCAAAGAATCATTGATGAGTCTGGAGAGCAGAGGCTAGCCCATCTGGTTTGATCCCATAGAAGAGCTACTATAGCACAAATTGCTGAAAAAGTTAATGCTGGCTGTGGTAGAAAGGTGTCAGAATTAAACTTTGAGATGTCAAAAAGAGAGATACATGGATAAGCAGCAAGGCTGTGTCTATAATAGCTCCCTGCTCCATACATAGTGCACTATGTAGGAATTAAAATACAGGCTTCTGCAACCAGACAGTATATGTGTTTTACAAAAGATCCACTTCCAGTTCAGTCAGTAGTTAGGCATGTAGAATTCCATAAAAGGCATAGTGTGCATTATGTGTGTATAAACTTGAATTTTATACCCACATCACACTATAGGAAGAAGGGATCCATTTCAAATTCAAAGAACACCCAGGGAAATGCATAAATAGCACCTTAGTTTTTGAAGAGAGGGAAAAAACAGCATTGGATTGGAATCAGTATCAGCAAATACTTGAAGTACCAGCATCAGTATCGGTCACAGGCATGAAAAAGTGATATTGCAACACCCCTAATAAATAGCCATTTATTTAAAGTAAGAAAACCATTTTCTCTTATTTTTGTATTCATGTTGGTAAAACAGAGAAGTAAAGATAGAATATGATGACTTATACTAGAAATGTGAAGAAAATGGCCACAAAATCAGGAGGATAAAAAGTAAAAAACAAAAAAGTAGTTTATGGTAAATATCTTTAATCATATCTTACTTGAATTCCACGCTACTCCTGATGAAGTCTTTCTAATCTGAAATATATTTTGACCTAGTAATGCTTTCAGCTCACTCCATGTATTCACCACAATTCAAATCAGTGCTTAGCATAGATGTAACTTCATAAGAAATGTACCATTTTCAATTTGCCCACATCGTTCCTGGACAGGATTTCTCGTTATATTACTAAACTTTTCCTATTAAGAAAATGAAAACCGGCCGCTAGAGCCTCCGTCTATAATTAGCTGCGTGGTGCCTCATCTCAACTCATTTTGGGCGAATATTGCAAAAACGTATTTGCATAATCAGTCGTCATTTTCCTGTTGTTTCGGAGACGCTTCTGCTCATGGGGCAAAACCGAGGTCTCTGTCACTGATACTGTTCTTTTAGGTTCACTGAGTGATGGGGAGTCGTAGGGCGTCTGTCTCATTTCAGGGATGAAACGTAAAATTCGATTTGCTCATCAGGATAATAAATATTGCCTCACATAAAATGCAGCTACGTATTATAAAAAAAACCTTAAAGGACCAAAATGCTCGCTTCTGGCTACTGAAAGTTAAAAGAATAACTTTCCCACTTTCACTTTGCCAGTTGCCCTTCGGCTTTTGTTAGAAGTGTGTTTTGAAAAAAAGTCATTGGGTTTTTGGTTCTTTTGTTCAAGACAATCGACCATGTGCTACACACATGGCAGACAGAGGTTAGGTTTAAAAATGCTAGAGTACTTCTGTAAAGATAGGAATACAGGGGGCTCTCTGTGATCCCTCAGCACAGGGAGGGTCATCTGTTAGCTGATGTTTACGATCACGGCATTTAACAGATGCTCTTATCCAGAACGACGTACATCAGTCGTACATAACAGAATTAATGTAACAGAATTGGCAGTCAATGTTCTCCTTAAGTCATACCGATCTGCCCATTGATGCTGGTTTAGCAGCAGTTTGAAAAGATGGAGACGTGGTTCACATATTGGGATTGTGATGGGAAGTCCTGGTGAGTGGAATAGGCCTCAGGTAAATTTGGCAGAAAAACGGGGTACCCTAAAGAGAAGAATACAGTTATAACTGAGTATGTTTGGCAGTAAAAAGGGTAATTTGCCTGTTACACAATAGATTCTTTACTAAATGGATATTATGATTTACTTGATTCTTTTGGCTTTTGGAAAGCAGACAGTTTAAATGAATTGCAACAGTATCAGCATTTGGCCTAAATTGCTGAAGTGCTTGTTTGAAGGACTATTTACCATGTGTTTTTGCACTGCTTTCATTTATCCAGTTCTGTATCAGTTTTTATCCTACCCATCTCTCAAGAGGTCAGGGATCTGCACTAGATAATGCAGTGCCATCCGATAGGCAAAGATCATACTGCTCTAAATGCTTCATGAGTCTCCCCCTTAATGAAGAGTCTGATTGTGTCTATATGTGTTTAGCAAAAAGATTAGATCCCTGGGCTCACTTCCAACTCTAGAATCTCCTCCCGCCTGCGCCTTTCTAAGTCTCTAAGCACTTTGCCAAATCCTGCTTCAGATTTATCACGGCCTGGCAGGGTCTTTTTTTTGGCGTTTTTTGAGGCTTGGCAGCGTTGGCGATGGCCGCCGTTTTCGCTCATTTCTCCTCAAAGGTGTTTTTGAGCTCTCTCTTGGTTTGTCCTGAGGTGCTTTTGCAGGATGAAGTTTCACAGAGGCTCCGGGGCACGCAGCATGATAGCGCTCCGCTCCTGCTCATGTTTCCGTTTTTTGTAAGAGTTATGATGGGTGAACGTGTTTGAAAAGACCTCTACAAGGCTCTGGGGAGGCTGGGCTCACTTTCCAGAACATCTTTCTTTCATTAGCCCTCCATTTGGAATACATTAGAGGATATATTAGTCATGAGGGCAGTGAGAGAGAGAGAAATATCGAGAGAGAGAAAGAGAAACCAAGAGCGAGAGGTGGGGGAGAGAAAATGATGTGCATGTGTGGGTGGAATGTTCCTAACCCCAATGGTGTAAAAATCTTGTCAGAGTGAGAGAAAAAGAAAAAGGTTTTATTTTTATTTGAGCAAAGTAATTTATATTTTATTTATTTTACATTTCTGCCACAGTCGTTTTGGTGCAATTCCATTCTCTACTGGGATGGTTTCTGAGACACTCCAGCACTGAAGTGCACTCTTATTCACGAGAAATATCAATTTATGTAACTTAGCTTAATTGAGCTGAACTTTATTGTGTTACAGTCTCGGATTGGTGCTTGAGTATGTGTGTCCATCTTCATGTGTATGTGTGTCTCTAAACTGTAAGATGGCAGTTTGTTGTTGTGATCAGCAGCACTAACAGCCTGGAGTGCAGGCAGAGTCTTCTGGGTTTTGTGACCCTACAGCACAGCTGCATTACCGTGAAGATCGCCTGCAGGCATTCCAGCAGATACACTGTTGTCTTACACTTGTCTTCTTGTACAACAAGTATAAGTTGAACCTTAAAAGTCAGAATTACCTGCAATATCAAAACAGCGGTGCTTTACATATTCATTGTCTTTCACTCGTAGCTCACTGAAACAAGCTTCTAGAATGCAGTCTCCAAACCAGGGCTTCTGGAGGGCTGGTGTACAGCACAGTTTGCTAGTTGCCCTCATTAAAAATTATATATTATGCAAAAGTTATAATAGGTGTATGGGCTATACAAAACCTGTTCATGAAGTTCTTTGCACAAAATCACTCTCACATCAGGAGATCTCATCAGCTTTATTATTGACACTTTCAGTTCCTTCTAAAATGAGCGATTTAAGGACCCTGTCCCTTTAATGCAAAAAAGCTGTTGCTGACCAAGTCCCACCCAACCCATGCTTAAGATGCCTGTTTCAATTCTTGATTTTAAACATTAGAATCCAAAACTGATGGATCTTCAACTAATCTAGTGAGCTGTGCTTGACAGATGAGGAGTGATTCTATGCAAATTTCCTTAGTCTGACATCAAAATAAAGGAGCAATCCAAACGGCTAATTTTGAAAGGGAATGAAAGTGTCAAAAATAAAGCTGAGACTGAGATCTCCTGATGTGAGAGTGATTTGGTGCTGTATAGCCCATAGACCTATTATAACTTGAGTTTTGTACAATATGTCCCCTTTAAAGACACTCACTAAACCTGGCAGTTAACACAGCACCAAACCATAGGAAGGTAGAAGAGGACCTATTTTATCATGAATTGAATATGATGAAAAGTAAAACAATTTTTACATTTTCTGTCATTTTTGATATTGAAATAAATGGAATAAGTGTCAACAGAGTAAAACCTGCTGAAGCCCAGTAATTGAATCTAAATGCAAATCATTTCATAACTTTACAGTAACTACATGGCAACACTCCATTAGTTCCATAATCACTTTGAAACGTTCATTCATCAGTGAGTAACAAGCATATAGTGTAATAAACAGAAAGCGCACTGTATGATACTAAACACATAGCAAGCCTACTCAAGACATCCAAATAACATTTTGTTTTAATTATCATATTTTATTAAAGTCTTTAATGTCCCTTTTTGTGTCAACCAAACATAGTTGTTGAACACTATTACGATTTTCATTCATTTCACTAGACCATTACTTCAAGTCTGGGTTGGGGGAACAGATGACAGAGTAAAAGTGGATTCAACAGAAAAATAAATTTGTCCTTTCATTATAAAGCTTAAAATAATTTAAGACATTTTCATAATACACAATATGTTACAAAATGTATTTTGATGATTTGAAATGGACAGAAGAGAATCAATAGTGCTATATTTAAAATACTTTAAATGCCCTAAAAAAATAAATGCACTAAATATGACTAATTATGGTCTGTTTTTAATGAAACATATACAGACAATATCACAATACACTCAGAAAAGTATACTGAGAAATGTAATTCATCATAATCATCATTCAATAAAACATTGTCATATCATATCACCCACTTCATTTCAGAATTATAATGTAACTGTAATGGAATACTACTCAGTTGAAAAGCTTCACATACATTCAGTTGAAGTGTATATACATAATTATGTTAAAACAATATAGCGATTAAGCACTTAACTCCAAAAACGACTGTAGATGCCTCAACATGCTTTAAAATCTTTTTTTATCATTGCTTGCTTTGGTCAAAATATCACTCTGGTGGGAGCTGGGTGGACAGAAGATGGGCGCACAAATATATTCCTATATGAACATTTGGATGGACAGACAGACAGGTGTATGGATGGATAGCTGGCAGGGAAGAGAAACATACAGAAAGGCTTGCAATGCACGAATGACAGAGAGGCTGGGTTTGAGATAGACAGATAAAAGCTGGAGCAGAGTGACCGAGTAAGTGAGAGGGAGAGAGAGAGAGAGAGAGCAGGCATGATGGAGGCAGCTTGTGGAACGCAGAGCCAGGCTGCTGCTAACTGGAGCACCATGAATTAGTAAAGGCCTCTGGATAAGCTTTAATGGCCCTCAGCCTAAGCCTGCAGAGAGCAGCAGGCCATGTCCAACTGCACCCAGCACACAGGCACAATGCTCCGGATCAGGAGAGCAGGATCAGGAGAGAAGTGACGTGAGAGGAAAGGAAATAAGGAAACATAAGAGAGGAGAGGATGAGGAGAAAAGAAGGGAAATGATGGTATACTCCTTAAGGACATGGTGTATAACTTTACAACAGAGATCTCATAATATTCATTGCCATATCAATTTAATTATCAACGTCGAGCCTCAGTAAGGAAATCACATTACAGTAACAGTAAATTACGTTTTCAGATACAGAGATCTTACAGAGACAGTAATAAAATCTACTTGACTTGACGACTATTCCTTGGATGTGTCAGTACTTGGTTTAGATAAGTATATGTATTACTGTGAGCAGACAGTGATAACACGGTTGTTAACTTTTAGCCCTCTGACCTAAATGAGACCAACCCTGATTGGGATTCTGTGAAAGAAAACAACACTTTCCTCACCCAGTGAAAATCAAAAGTAATTTTATTAACTCATCCTCAGTAATTGAATTATGCTCGAGCCTAATTACAACAAACATGGCCTATTTGCACTCACACGTTTTTTTTTCTGCTTGGTGTGTTGTTTGATGTCAGGGCTGCAATTAACACAATGAACTTACAAAAATACAACCTAGAAAAATGCCGACCTCACACTTTTCAGTGTAATGAAGATGCACAGATGGCAATGAAGTTAGTAAGAATGCTTTAGTCCACAGGCAATAGGAGCGTATACGCTAGGGCTATTCAACTTTAATAGTCAGTGGGCCGGATAGGAAAGTCACTGGGGCTATGGGGGCCACTTAATTCAGGAGGGGGCGGTGGGTGTGTGTGACTGGATTCTCTTTCGTTACTGCCAGCTTTGCTATGCCTTTCTTTAACACACCCATTTTCAGAGAAACCCCACCTCTTTCAGCTGCGATTGGCTAATAATATGCAACTTCTGTGCTCGGATTGGCTAATTTAACACAGCAGATGACCAATCTTGACGAATATAGCGGGGGACTACTAGTTAATCATGATCCAAAACCCATAACTATATTAAATCACACAAATCACACAATGATTGACTGGCGGGCCATAAAAACTTTCAAAAGGGCTCAATCCGGCCCGCTGGCCGCCAGTTGAATAGGCCTGGTATACCTCACCATTAGCATCCAAACCACATGCCAAAACAGTCTCAGAAACTTTGCAACATAATCTGACATGGTTTGCCAAGTACATGATGATTTAGAGATACAGTTTGCATGTTTACATGGTAGGTTTTAAGCTTCCATTGCTTGTAATATGTTAGGTATGAAACTTAATTTAAGCTTTTCCAGCAGGTCTAACTCTTCTGATCTGCTTTAAACCCTGTTCTTGGCTGTCTCAGAGTAGCTACTACATACTGCAGCTGCATACTTCATGTGGGGCTTTGCTGGTGAGGCTCTACCTGGGCCCTCTCTTCATCCATTATTCATTGGAGTAATGAAACACTCTGCCGAGGCACGCTCCCTCTAATCTCTGCCATTTTCTGCTCTGCCATGAAGAGCCTGCTGTTTTAGGGGGATGTGCTTTAGGCTGGAGTCGTTGAAGGTAATTTTGTATTGCTCTGCATTGATACAGGGAGGGGGAGAGAGACTTTGGACAGCCATGGGGAACTTGAGGCCACAGCAATGTAATATGTTGGCTGTGTGTTTGTTTGTGTGGAAGAGTCTGTGTATAAAGGAGATGTAGTAATGTGGATCACATGCATTTCCTTCGAAGCCGTGGTTAAAGGAAAATCCCATCACATGCTGCTTACAAGTAAGCCAATAAAGCCAAAATAATCTGCTAATGCAGATGCATTATGAGATGAGCATGAAACATAAAAGCACACAAATAAGCTTATTTATGAAGTAAAATAAAGTCAAATGTATTTGTTTAGTCAAAAGTGTTCCTAACGTCTATGAAACATTACTGCATAATATTATTTTTTTCCACAATTTTTCTTTCTGGAACCCCCAGCCTGCTGACCCCCAGGCAGTTTCTTCTCTTGGGCTCCCAGTTATGGACGGCTGTGACAAATTTTGATTAAAGCATCTGCCAAATGATTGTAATGTAATGTAACTTACTATGTAAAAGTTAAAACAACAAATATTGTTTAAAAGTGCATTTATGTATGGTGGAAGCTGGGTGAACTCTAGTGACCTCAATGTTGAGTTAAGTAACTCGAAAAAAGCTGCGAAATAAGTCTCTTTCATGTTTTTTTACAGTGTAATGCACTTATGTATTGTGTCTCTCCTGCCTCCACTCACTGCCTGCACCATGCAGTTTAAGTGATATAGCCAGGAGAAAAAGTGGCTTATAATTGATATGTAGGGAATGAAGTGTCACTAGCAGTGCAGGGTTGTTATTTCCAACGTTTTACTGATTGCACTGTTGCCAGAGTCTTTACAGCCAGCAAGATAATGTGAAAGATAAATCATAATGCATTTTCCTCCATACTGTGACTTATTTCTCAGTGGCACATGTTATTATGTAGACTATCAAAGCAAGCTGAGCATTTTCAAAGGCAAAATATGACAATATTAGGTAATAATTTTCCCCACCCACCAGTGCACTGTGACATGATCAAAACTCAAAATGTGTTTTAGAGATGGGCGAAAAACATTACACTTCAATTTAAGATTACATGTAAATAATAACTAAATTTTGCTTTCAGGTAGAATCTAAATGCCCCACAAGACTTTATCTTTCTCTCTCTCTCTCTCAGTGATGGATGGGCAGATCGTGATGAGGTCGTGGAGGGATATGAGCAGGAAGCAGATGGAGGGATCACTATGAAGCTGCAGTCAGAGGAAGTGAAGTCCTTTAATGACTATTTTCTGAAGCTGCGCTTAGACACCAACACCAGGAACCCATGGTTTGCAGAGTTCTGGCAGTACCGCTTCCAGTGCCGAATACCTGGGCACCCTCAGGAGAACCCTAACTACCAGAAAGTCTGCACAGGTAAACAACAAACAAACTGAAAAGTGGACTAAAGCAATCACACACTTAAACACGAATAACTATGTTGCTTTTGTGACTGTGATGTGATGAGTTTCTCATTCCCTAAACTAATTCATTAAAGTAGCTTGATGAAAAATCAGATGCCAGTAAGACTTATAAGTAGTGATATAACAGTGCTTATAAGTAGAGCATAAGCTTCCATTACTTGTTGCGAAATTAAAGGACTGAACTACAGAAAGCAAGAATGTCTTTTTATATTTTGAAATATAAAACATATATTAGTCCCACAATGATACTTTTGTGTATTACTTTAATAAATAGGTTAAGAGAAAAATGAACTGGATTCTCAAACTTTAGTCTTGCTGGGACCTAACACAGTACTGCAGAGTTTTTAAAGAATGGGAAGAGCTTTCTGATGGGGTGTGCCCGGTATGCAGTGGTTTGTACCTTCCAAGAAAGGACAATAAGTGAACTGGCCACAGGGTCATGGCTGCCAAAAGGCTCATTAATGAATTTAGGGGAATGAAGGCTAGCCCGTCTGATCAGATCACCCAAAAGGGCTACTGTAGCACAAACTGCTGTATATGGTAATACTGGCTAAGATGGAAAGATATCAGAACACACAGCGCAATGCAGTTATCTGTGTATGGGGGTATCTATCTGCAGACCAGTCAGAATGTCCATACTGATAACTGTCCATCTCCACAAACACCAAAAATGGGCACACGAGGATCAGAATTGGACCATGGTGAAATCATGGCCTGGTCTGATGAATCACAATTTCTGGCTATGTATGTGCAGATTTCTTACCTAGGGAAAAGATTTGCCTCTTCCAGGAGAACATTGCCCTGAGCATCACACATCATCCCATAGTACATCCTGGGGCCGTCTTTTCACCCAGTGGAGGCAGTGTGATGCTCTGGGCAAATGTTCTTCTGGAAAACCTTGGGTTCTCGCATTTATGTGGATGTTACTTTGACACATACCACCAACCTAAACCTTGTTACAGACCAGGTACACCCTTTCTTGGCAATGGCATTCCCTAATCTTTTTGATCAGGCAAATAGTTTCCCCCAATTGAAATATTGTCCATTCATACTCACTAGGTCTTCCCCATCAAATGATGCTACCAGTGCCAGGAAGGTAAAGGCTTGGACATTGTACCCAGTAATCATGTGAAAACACAACACATACAGCTCAACATATGCTACATGCTAGAAGAGGAACAGTAATTGTCAGTTCTGTTACATCAGTTAACAAAAAGAGTGTTGCCTTCATTCTGCCCGAGTGTTGGGTAACTAAACTGTGCTGCGGCACTTCAGTACTGAAGTGTAAAAACCCTGATATAATCTCAATGTCATATAGATGATGGCTATTTAGTCATTATTGCATGTGGTAACTGTGTATGTGTTTCCCCCCCAATTTCTTTCATGAAATGACCCTGTCTCGGCTGGTTCAAAAGGTGACATAGGTAAATGAAACTGTGTCCCTCACCTCTTCCCATCCACTGCGCATTTCCTACTTACTGTCCCCATCGACTGCTGAATCTCTGTGCACAAGCATGACATTACCATTCACAATGATTAGGGATAGTGCCTGAAAAGCACTGAATGCTGCTCCTGCTATAAATAATGGCAGATTTTACTATTTTACTACTCATGCTATGTACTTGAATGAAACAGATTTCTAAATGCAAATCGTAACACAAAGTCTAGTGTAGGTTAGATACAGAATAATTCAAAGGCAACACCACTAAATGTTCATCATCTTCTTATGTTGTTGTTTGCTTTCCTCTAAAAGATGTGGCCTTTGGTAAGTGTGTTTGGAGAACGATTTGGTGATGCTGTGATCCATGCAACAACTGCACTGAAGAAGCACCTCAGTATGCCGAGAGCTGGTGCGGGGAGTTGGATTGATATTGAAGTTTGAGCTCTTTTTGATTAACAAAGCTGTTTTCAGATGTGAAGGACATTAGAACACACAATCACATGTTGGTGACTGTACTACAGCAGTGGGAGTGACAAGAAATTCATACAATGCAAATCCATTTATTAAAGCTAAAACCAGACAATTAGTTGAAGCAGTTCAAAATCTAACAGTCAGTGTTGATTGTGGAGCTTTTACTGATTATATTAGCACTTCGTCATCTAGTTTGCTCATACACAGCGATTTATGTTCACACATTGCCTTGTCTTTTCCGCTTTTCCTGCATTGATCATAAAACTTCTTTCTTTTGGCAAGCAGGATCTGTAACAGACTCCTATTTAGCTTAAAAGACAAGCAAAGTCATTCAGTAATGGGCATAGCAGAGGCTGCCAATGGAAGATATCAGTCCAACTTCTCTGTGCTACTCGTGGGTTAGACCCTTGCACTGAAAGCACAAGAGATGCCTGCTGCACATGGAGAAAAAAAGCCCTTCTCACAAGGGCCTAAATGTGATAAGATGACCACAGTGTTCACAGTGTGCGTGGAGGTCCCCCTCACAGCTGCCAGCCTGCATGTGTGTGACTGTGAGTTTGGTGTGTGTGTGTGTGTGTGTGTGTGTGTGTGTGTAATGACATTTCTTCACTAAGGGAACTCAAGGACAGAATGCTTTACTGTTCACTGTGCGTCGCTTCTTTCAAAAAATTTAATGAAAACAAATGCGGCATTGCAGGAACACTTTTTGCATTGTTTCATTAGGAGTTTAAATAGTCAGTCTATGTAAGAAGCTGTTATTCACTATAGCTTTGGATGGCTGAGAGGCCCATAAGTATGGCTTCTTGCAGGATGGCTATCAACTGCTTGTATCTAATGTCAATTGAGTGTCCAGTGGTTGGTCGCATCTAAAATACTCTCAGGGATCAGAGTAAATGCCAGGTTAACATTACTAAATATGACATAATTTCACAGATTTATAAAGGAAATAACTTGTGTCACACTCAAAACATATGTGTTGTCATTATGGCTGAGATTTTGCCACTGAACAAACCAAAGCCACCGGACACTGTGTGATGATGTGCAAAAGGTGTAGCACACTGTTATGCATATGTAGAAAAGAAGCTAAGCAGTGATCAGAAGGTTTTGATGGCAGTATCTATTAGAACACTTTAAAACAGATGAATATATAAACCAAAAAGATAAACAAGCATGTTATCCAAAAACAAAGTATTCAGCCACACTAATTAATTAACTGCTGTCCCAACAGGAAACGAGAGCTTGAAGGATAACTATGTCCAAGACAGTAAGATGGGCTTTGTGATCAATGCTATCTATGCAATGGCCCATGGGCTCCACGACATGCACCGGGAACTTTGCCAAGCTCATGAGGGCCTGTGTGAGGCCATGGACCCCATTGATGGCAGCAAGCTTCTGGACTACCTGCTCAAGACCTCCTTCACTGGAGTCTCGGGAGAGGAGGTGTACTTTGATGAGAATGGAGACTCTCCTGGGAGGTAAATACAAGAGAATAGTGACTAAATGAGGTTTGTGGAGCACTCCGTGCAGCTCACAAGCGGTATCATGCCTCTACCATGCAAGTGTCACTGCAGTGCTGAGGATGAACCAACACCCAACTAACACATGATCACTGTTTGTTCTGACCATTCGTATATGTGGTAATGCTGATATGTGGTAATGCGTATAATAAGAAATAATGCAGAGAAAGAGACGAACAGTCTGTTACTGTAAACTATGAAGTAAACCTACATAGTAAATCAGTGTATAAGTGTATACACAATGTATAAGTGTATACAGTGTATCAGTGTATAAATGTGGACACAAATGGGGATCAATTAAAGCAGGGCAACATGATAAAATATTTGTCGATGGTGAGGTTTGAGGTGGGGGCAACAGACAACACCCAAGACCCCCAACATTTCACACTTGCTTATCATAGCTGACTTAGTGTAGACATATAGACATTACCACACACACACGCACATAAACAGGTGCGTGTCTGAGCATAATGGGTTTGGAGCTGAACAGATTGCTTGTCTGAAGTTGCAACTCCAATTGCAGCTGTTTCCACTCCAATTTCTAGATGCAGTCAGCTCCTGTCAATGTGACTTCACACGCAAAGAAGATGACAAGTTGCTGCCACCTTCACTATTGCTATAATATGTGTGGTTGTACACCTTCCTGGGGGGTCTGTCTCACTGTCAGTCCAAGCATTATGGGTGAGGGCACTAACAGCCCTTGTAGGTTGCAAGTTTAAGTCCCAGGTGGCCCATGCAGAATGGGGACACTCAAGGGTTGTGTGAACATAAAATGAGTGATCCACGGACACTTGCAAGCCCTAAAGCTTCCACAGCATTAGTCCTTAGGGAGAGGACTGTCTTTCTCATAGCTGTCTTTCTCTACTTGAATAACTCTCCCGCTCTCGCCCATATTCTCTCTCTTTCTTTCTCCCTTAGGTACGACATTATGAATCTGCAGTTTGTGGAGGAGCTGGGTCGCTATGACTACATCAATGTGGGCTCATGGCATGAGGGTCTCCTGAGCATCGATGATTACAAGCTCATGACCAACCACAGTGAGATGGTGCGCTCAGTCTGCAGCGATCCATGCTCCAAGGGCCAGATCAAGGTACTGTGAGTATGTGTGAGTGTGTGTGTATGTGTGTGTGTGTGTGTGTGTATTGTTTTGATCATTCTGAGGCTGTGGGAAAATTTAGCTGGTCTCTATAGCATTTATTTTAAAAACTTTATTTTATACAAGACATTAAACTTTTCCTTTGGTGGGTATAGCAAAAGTTATGTTTATTTTTTAAATGTGGTTCATCAGCCAAGACCTGATTGGTGTCAATAGATTACTTTTTTAGTTTTGTACTGTAGCTAAGATGCTAATGTACATACAGTAAGTAATGGAAGCTTATACACCAATTAGCATAGTGTAAGCTGCATGGTAATCATTACACACATTACATGGCACTATTTCTTTCGCAATGTCAGATAGGCAAAAGTCAAATACGATTGGTAACACTACATGACATACTGTTATCTATGAAAATGGACACCAGCATGGGTCAACATTTGATTTTTCATCAAGCTATTGCCTGGACTACAGTTATTGCTCCTATAACATAACATTGTCTCACATTGTATCTCAATTTTATATTTTTATTTTTTATTTCTCCAGCGATGATACACTGATCAGCCATTGCATTAAAACCACCTACCCGCTTTTGACCCTAAAATTATTCTGACCCATCAAGGCATAGACTGCACCTCTAAAAGTGTTCTGTGGTATCTGGGAGCATATTTGGACACATATTTAGGGTTTACACTATTAAAATTGGCATTTTAGGCTTTTTTTTTTTGGTTTGTTTTTTCCCCACCAAAACACAAGAATGCGTTTTTCACTATAAGCGAGTGCTCTTGGAATGTAACTCAACTCAATTCAATTCAATTCAATTTTATTTATATAGTGCTTTTAACAATGGTCATCGTCACAAAGCAGCTTCACAAAATGAAATAAATTGTGTGTATGAATGTGTGTGAATGAGGTGCCAAGGGTGACGGCGACAGTGGCAAGGAAAAAACTCCCTAAGATGGCAATAGGAAGAAACCTTGAGAGGAACCGGACTCAATCAGGGAACCCATCCCGCTAAAGCAGGGGAATACTGTATATTGTAACACACTCAAAGATAGCAATTCTGGAGTGTGTGTAAAAAAGAAAAATGACAGACTTTCCTCACTCAGGCTACCAAATCTATTATAACATCTACTGAAACAAGATGGAACTGACAAAGGACCTGTTTTGCCCACAGTCCCTCTATATGAGAACCAGTGGCGGCTGCTCTAAGACTACAAGGGAAGCTCCGCTTCCTCTACTATGTCAGAAAATAAATGCTCATGTATGCACTGTCGAATTTCTATTGCTTTTAATAAAAGTGCTAAAACACGTTCAACTTCATGACTAGCTCGTTCAGAATCAGGTATTTATTGTAGATTGTTTGATGCGATTTTCTTGTCATACATTTCCGTGCAGCATAGCGCATTAAACCCTCCTGAAGCGCAGCTTCACTGGAGCTCTATGGTCACTGCAGAAAAGCTGGACGGTGATTGGATAAATGCACTAAAATCGTCACTTCCAGGGAAGCTCAGCTTCTCTGGGAGGGAATGGAGCAGTGGGCAGGGCCAGGACGCTGGGCTGCTGCATGAGGATTGGAGGAGCTGTCTAAAGGGCGGAACCCCTATTTTGATTGACAGCATGTTTTTAATATATACCAGCACTACAGAGATTCGAGTTCAGTCCCATGCGGATTTGCAGGTGAAGTTGAATGACAAACTGTTGCACTCTGTGTTGTTTGCTGGTGATATCAACCTTTTTTTGTTTGTACAAAACATTCTTTTTAAAAAAACATGTAGCGTTCTTGACTTGCTCCTTGTTTCAGCACTGTAAAGTTAGTTTATTCATATAATTAAAGTAGCTTGTGGAAGGGGAAACTAGCCAGCTAGCAAGCTGTGCATAATGGCAGACAGTGCTAATATTATTGACCTGCTTTTGGCAAAACCATTTAGTGTCTTCCTTACAAGGAGAGACTCAGAATTAAACAGCAGGGCAGACCAACACCCAAGACTGATCTGGTGCAAAAATTCTCAGAATTTACATACAAATAACAACATGAATTTTATGATGAAGGCCCAATATGAGCTTCCCCTGTTTCAAAGACTAGCAGCTGCCACTGATGAGTACCCAGTTTTGATTGCTGAATCATGAGGGTATTAAAAGGCCATGATCTCTGACCTCCTTGCTGTAGGTGATAAGGAAAGGGGAGGTGAGCTGCTGCTGGATCTGCACTACCTGTAAAGATAATGAGTATGTGCAGGACGAGTTCACCTGCAAAGCCTGTGATCTGGGCTGGTGGCCTGATGACGAACTAGCAGGTAAGAGGCTGGACCAGTCTAGTTTTTTCAATGAATCTGCCAATCTGACCAGCATGTTTTGTAACACAGGTGCTTTCATTTGAACAAATTTCTTATCCACTTTTCTTTTGCTGCATTTTTACATTTTCGTATATAATTTTGGGTGAAAAAATCATCCTGGAAACTCTTGCTATTTCAGTTTTCTGCTTTTGCCACAGCTGCCATTGCAAGTCAATCTGTATGTCAAATGATTTGTTGTTGTAAGGAAACATTACACATTAGCCTTATCGTCCTCAAAGCTGTGTAAAACAAATATATTATGAAGCATAATAGAGTGACATTTTAAAATAAATCATGGAGGGAAAAAAGTCAACCTTTTTCCATAATTGTTGACAAATCATTGCATTGTTTGACTGTCACTGTAATTGGCCCCAACTCAGTCTGCTTGTCTAGTTCCTCACCCAAACATTCATTCTATGAAATGGAATCTTTTCCAGTCCATTTTGGTGACAATCACTTTAACTGGCTCAAGATCTTCCTCTTTTTCTCTATTCTTCTGCTTTCTCTTTTTTGCTCTCTTCCTTCTCTCCTTCCCTGACTCAGTTTCCTTCCCTCCCCTTCTCTCCCCTGAGCTGTGTGTTGTTTTGACAGCTCAATGCAGTGGTGTGGAGAGAAGTGGGCAACTGTGAATTTGGAATCCCATTAGTACCCAGCAGCCATGTGCCAGGCACAACAGTTACGGCACACAGGCTGGGGATTACCTGCGAGACTGAGCGATCAAAGATAGAGAGGCCTCTGTTACAGTGAGATAGGGGAAGGAAGAAAGGTAGAGGGGAAAAGGTCAGTGCAGAGGAGTACAATGAAAGTATGGAGAAGGTGGAAAAAGATTGAGAATGGTGAGGAAGGCATGCTGTTGAGAAAATGAGTCGGTGCCATGATTTGACACTGCGGCTCTCTATGAAACAAAGTTATGAATCGCATTTCACCATAAATCTTTATCATCTCAGTGAGCTCTCTCAGGCATTAATACGTACACACATATTTGTCTTTCACTCATTCACAGACGTTCTCTTCCTCGGGTTGTTCTTTCCTATAATTTATTTTTTTTCCTCATATAGTATGTTTAATTTACAGCACAAAAGTGACATTATTGTGATTGTTTTTCCTTTTATATGTAGTCCTATTCAAATTGTGTTAGTCACATCTCATTATTGACTTCAACCAGTTTTGGCATCCTGTCATTCTTAAGAAAAGAGAGTCAGCCTAAGGATAATGAAACAGCTGATCTGCTCATTATTTGTGGACTGATTTTCTTTGCGTTAAAGGTTTGTGCTGTACTTCATTCATTTTATCGCTGCAGCCAAGTGGGATTGTTTCGCAAATAATGACGTTTTTGTTTTTGCTCTTGACTCATATGGGTCACGCGTGTGACATTAATGTCAAGAAATACATATGTGGGTCATTTCAGGGCAGAGGAGAGGATTCACACTGACAGATATGGGCCACTTACAAACATACAAGTGAATCATCAAGGCAGATCTAAGCCAAATATTAGATCTAAGCAAAATGTTGGAAATTAAGTGACTTATGTAAACCAAAACCTCTGTTCCAACTTTTCTTTTTTGAAATATGACATATGAAATATTATTTGAAAACAGTTTCAAAATGTATTTTTTTCTGCCAATATTGTCCATTCATAGAAATTAATCTTGCAAACCAGTCTATTAATTTTATGATTTCATGAAAAGATTATGTCATTTTTACACATTTCCACCTTCTCTGCCTACATCAGTTTATCCCCACCCATTCATTCATGTTGAAAATCTAAAGAATGTTTCAGCCTAGGCCACTACTTTTCCTATCAGACATGGTAACAAAAACATTATGACTGCTTTTGGTCCATAAACTTTTACAAACATCAAATATGCAAAAAAAAAAAAAACAGGCAGGGGGCTTTAGGCAATAAGGCTTGTAACAAGAGCACCACTCTCTTTCTCTTTCTCTTTCTCTCTCTCTCTCTCTCTCTCTCTCTCTCAGAGTGTCAGCCTCTCCCTCTTAAATACCTGGAGTGGAGCAGTGTGGAGTCCATTGTGGCTGTCGTTTTCTCCTGCCTCGGCATCCTAGTGACACTTTTTGTCACTTTCGTGTTCATCCAGTACCGAGACACTCCAGTGGTCAAGTCGTCCAGCCGCGAGCTCTGCTACATTATCCTGGCGGGCATCTTCCTAGGCTACATTTGCCCTTTCACCCTGATTGCCCGGCCCACTGTGATCTCCTGCTACCTGCAGCGCCTTCTAGTGGGCCTCTCTTCAGCCATGTGCTACTCAGCCCTGGTGACCAAAACGAACCGTATCGCCCGCATCTTGGCAGGCAGCAAAAAGAAAATCTGCACGCGCAAGCCACGCTTCATGAGTGCCTGGGCGCAGGTGGTTATCGCCTTCATTCTCCTCAGTCTGCAGCTAACCCTGGAGATCACGCTGATTGTTCTGGAGCCTCCTGAGCCCATCAAGAGCTACCCCAGCATTCGCGAGGTCTACCTCATTTGTAACACCAGCAACTTGGGTGTAGTGGCACCGCTGGGCTACAATGGTCTGCTCATTATGAGCTGCACATACTATGCCTTCAAGACACGCAATGTGCCGGCCAACTTCAATGAGGCCAAGTACATCGCCTTCACCATGTATACCACCTGCATCATCTGGCTTGCCTTTGTGCCCATCTACTTTGGTTCTAACTACAAGATCATCACCACCTCCTTCTCGGTCAGTCTGAGTGTTACCGTGGCTCTGGGCTGCATGTTCACACCCAAGATGTACATCATCATAGCCAAGCCAGAGCGTAATGTGCGCAGCGCCTTCACCACATCGGACGTGGTACGAATGCATGTGGGTGATGGCAAGGCGGCTGCTGCTGCCTGCCAGAGCAACAGCTTCCTCAACATGTTCCGGAGGAAGAAGAACAACAATAACGCCACCAGCAGCAACAAGTGAGTGTCATGCAGCCAAACACATATTATATCACATAATGTTAGCAGTCAGTCAGTCAGATCAAGTCGTTTAAGGGAAAAATATACACATGATTATATTTCTACCTTTAAATGCGTAAATGGCTGTGAAATCCTGGTCTTAGAATAAGTCCTAGTCCAGTGGTCAACAGCCCTCCAACTAAAGATCAAAAGAGTTTAGTTCTAACACCACACCTGATATCAGGGCCGGCGGAAACATTTTTAATGTTGAGGGGGCATCGGCCTACATCTGGTGGGGGGAGGGTTGCCGTTGTCGGTTTGGGGAGGTCTTCTCGGTTTTTATCTGGGAAAAACAGTGGGGGGAGTGTGAAATGGATGATTCTGCTATAATGGTTCCGGCTCCCGTGCCTAATACAGATAAATGCCGTTTTCAGGCATGCTTGAATAGCTGTTAACTTTTGGGAAGTGGGACCACGATGAAGAGCTCTAAGAGGATTGGTGACCACTGTCCTAGTCTAATTAGGTGATTCAGTGGAGATTCCACTCACCCATGGCTAGGCTATGCTGAATGTGTGAGATTTTTTTTTCTCAGGAGCATATCAACACATTGGATCATGTAGGAAACATTGCTCGTTCTAGCACATGTGTGTATTTCAGTCTTCTTTCTGATACTAGCTCTGCCATGTTTTTTTCCCTGCTGCAAACTGGAGTATGTATGTAGTTTTGCTAGCGCCAGGCATCACATATCATCCTCTGTCTGCCCCAAGCTGTCCCCTGAAACCTAATGTTCATCAAACCCCCCACCTGCACAGACCACCTTCCCAATATTAACCCACTTCTCAAATCCCCAACCCCACCCAGTCCTCTGTCTTCTTCACTGAGAAAAAGATTTAACCCAGTTATTAAGAACGTTGCTCCTTCAGTCTGTGCCCTGCTTACTCTAACAGAAGTGCAGCTTTCAGCTCTGAGGCTTCTCTGTCCCTTGTCTGTTCTTTTTAACTCTATTACACTGCTGACAGCAGCTTGTTGTGTGCAAAGCACTAAACCTGGACAGAGAGTTCCACAGGGATCTGAAACTGTTGAGGGGAATTCCATGTAGCCCTGTGTTCATTTCTGCATGCTTTACAGTGCCAACAAGGCAGTGCAGGGAGGAGATGGCAGACAATCAGCCATCTGACATTCATAATG
The DNA here is from genome assembly GCA_037577145.1 of Brachypetersius gabonensis. Taxonomy (NCBI): domain Eukaryota; kingdom Metazoa; phylum Chordata; class Actinopteri; order Characiformes; family Alestidae; genus Brachypetersius; species Brachypetersius gabonensis. The sequence goes on along the minus strand of JBBJLR010000160.1, from coordinate 14,614,485 downwards.
CTATCTGAACCATTATGAAGCATGTCCTAACTTAATTCTTCTGAATGGTCCAGAGCTTGGGCGACTAACCCTTAGAGATGATTTTAGAGATTGTTTTAGCAATGATGCTGTTTTGAGATGTCATAACCATGTACTGATGATATTGTGATGTTGTTTTGTGTGTCTGTGTTGCTCTTTGGCCACATCCCCATTGGAATAACGTTGGGTCTCTGTCTCGTTCATAGTCCTAATGGAAAGTCTGTGTCATGGTCTGAATCAGGTGCCCGGCCCCAGGGGAGGGGGTCGAGTGTGTTCCACAGACTGTCTGTGCATGTGAGGAGGCAAGCGGTCGGCCAGAGTCAGACGGCGGTCATTCGACCCCTAACTAATGCCCTGCATGCCCCACACCCTGAGTACCACCCTGGCCTCGACACAGACCGCAACGACTCGCAACCCGACGACAAGGCTCTCTACAACCTCGATGAGGAGGACACCGAAGGGGGGCGTCGCCCACAGAACCTAAATGGAACAGCCCAGGACGGAAGGGAGCCAGCCTCTTATTCGTCTGCTCACCTGTTGGACCACAGCAGTGACCATCTAGAGGGAGGACGGGTGCATACACTGAGCTCTAATGTTAGCGCTTTCGATGAAATAGTAACTGCTGCTGGCAAAGTCAGTCCCATCTATAGCCCATTAGCCGGTCAGCTACCTCTACCCCTGCAGGGCGAGATATTGTCTGAAGAGGGTTCTGAAATGGAGGCACTTGATCTCATTCATGGATTTCTGTATGACAGCACTGTACAAGAGGAGGAGGAAGAGGAGGCAGGCGAGGAAGAGTTGGCACAGAGCAAGCTCACTCTCCTAACTCCACCCTCTCCTTTCCGGGACTCACTGCGATCAGGCGGTTCCATCACAGGATCCCCCGCCTCTGACAAAGACCCAAACGCTCCCCAGGAAGTGACCTACGCTCCCAAACAGAGCTCTTTTACACTGTGAGAGCAGGTGCTAGGGACACGGGAAATGGGCGGCTCCCAGTTATTTTATTCTTTTATTCTATTTACTAATCAATATGTTAATCACTGTAGGGTAGCAAAGGCTTGCTTACTTGGTTTTATCCTCAAGATTCTGTTAAGAAGAAGTCATTTTGAAGAGGCAAGAAAGACAAACAATGTCAAACAAATGGAATGTCCGGCTGGGATTATTTTTCTCAAAGGTAGTTCTAGCAGCCTCTGTTTTTCATTATGTGGGAAACTTGGAACGCCAAAACACAAAGTGGTTGCTGTGCCAAAACCTACTGGCTAACATTGCATAACTAAGAGATTACAGACTGAAAGTCCAAATACCAATTTTCTGCTTCAGTACATCGCTGTCTGTATGATCACGGACAAAGGGAGAAACTTTGACCTTGGGACTACGCTATGTGCTCATGGGGTCATGCTGCTCAGGACTGTGATTAACTGTAAAATATTGTTCTTGGAGCTGAGAGATTCTTGGACATTCAATGTAAACATATGCGTAGACATTTACAGTACACAGAATTGTGTGGACATGTGAAACACATTACAGTACACTCTCTCTCTGTCACACAGACACACGCACACGCGCACACACACAGCAGGAGATCACAGTCCTAATCAAGACTAAGGCAGGCCTTCCATGACCATGAAATATTAGCGGATGATTGACTGCTGTATAAATAACTGCAACTAAATTTACAATTTACTTGTCTTTTGTTTGTTCATTGTATGCAGCTGATAAGATACAAGCCTTAAGTGGCCCTTGCTTTCTAGCTGTCCATACTTAGTAGGTCTGAACTAATGACATACACTGCTCAAGGTCACTGCTGCCAATACTTCAGTCTAGAATATGACATTTAATCTAAAGGTCTTGTAGCACCATTCGGTTTTGTTTCTGTAAGAGTCAAGACACATCTTTGGTTGTGTTTTCTGCTTTCTTGCAAACATGCATTTGCCTCAACCCAACGGATGCAATGATAACAAGAGAAAGCTAACAACTTTGGAAAGTTGGCTTAAATAACTGTGATCAGGTGGAATTGTGACAGGCCACTTAAGTTATGCTTATTACTGTTCAGTGTATAGTATACTGCGTGGATGTAGTCTTGCCCACCCCTATGAGTCAAGAAGAAGGTAGAGACCAAGAAGGTAATATGCTTTTGACTGACAACTAGATTCTAGCTCTGATGCCTCTAGCACACATACACAAACACACACAATACTCATAAAGAACATCCGGTGCATCCAGTTCTGGATGGGCGATTTCCTGTGGGACATGCCAATCGTGAGCTACTCTCTTCCTTCTCTTCCTTCAGCCTGTGCATTTCCGAAAGTGATCTGAAAGTCAAACATGTGTAACACTTGCTTGGGAAGCTAAGTAGAGGAGGAGTTTGATTGTATTGTTAAGTAGTTAAAATAGTTAAACTACTATTTTAGACTAAATTATTTTTTTCCTGTATTGCCAAGATCATTACAAAAAAGGACGACATTTTGCTGTTCTTCACAAGTCTATTTTTTTGTCTCGTAAAACTAAAACAAAAAAAAGTTCATGCTTGAACATGGAGAAAGTGTTTTTCAAATGTTTGTATGACGTTCAGCCATCAGTTGTTTTTTTCCACACAGATGGTGTCTTTGTATTACTGCTAAATGTTTCTATGACTAGAATGTGAGAAGATTTCTAAGTTTTAAACACGTCTTATAACTCCCTCATTGTGCAGAAGGGATGTATATTACATGGGATCTGGGATACCTTCAGATACTTTTGCAAATCATCTGTGCTCTCTTTGGGATTGACACTTTTTAAGCTTTATCTATGGGTAGTTGCTTCTAGTGGTAACTTGTAGCATTTACCAGTTAATCTTGTGAAGGATTATGAATCTGCAACTGTAACTGCTTAATTTACTCAGTACAACTTCATATAGTACTTCTAGGAAGCAACTAAATAAAAAATTAACATAAATATTAAGTATTGTAATAAGTATTGTAAATTGTAATATTAAGTATTTTGTGTAAGGAGTGTTTGAAGTTGACTCATTTGTTAAATGTGAAAAAAGCAATTGACAGTTGCCACCTGTTTGCCAAGAAATTTCTTTCATTTTTGTCCTTTGTTTCATTCTCTCTCTTATTTTTTCCAGGTCAAATCATGCTGTAAAATAAATATTTTGTATCTAACGCACTGTCTGAGCTGGCTGACTGAAACTCCACCTTTTCATGGTGTTATTTGCTTACGTTTTGTTTACTTGTCAAGATTCTTTTGAGGGATGGGGGCTCTAGTCAACTTCTTCTTCTTTTTAAAAAAATGGTAAAAACACAATTACCTACTCACTAGAGGGGGAAAGGGATGGTAAGTTGACACGGGACGTGCTAAAACTGCCTCTTTCCAGCTAGAATAACCCGCGGTCGCTGCAATTCACTCTGGGAGAGTTTAGTTGACCTGAGCCAGTGTGAGAGATTTGGAGATTTCCGGGTCCTGTGACTTATCAGGTGGTTGTCTGTCAGGAGGAGAGGGGCAGACTCTCAGCTCCCTCCTTTAGGACTTCTGTCTTTCACTGAGCTCCCTCTCTCTCGCCCCCACTCTCCTGCAGACCGATTCCGGAGCAGGAGAGAAGTGGAAGTGCTTGAGGAAAGTTGTCGAGTCGTTTCACCCTGCCACTCACTTGCAGCGACGGCAGCAGCAGCATGGCTGGAGGCTCGGTGTCCGAGTGTAAGGAGTATTTGTTCAAAGTTTTGGTGATTGGAGAACTCGGGGTGGGAAAGACGAGCATCATAAAACGATATGTTCACCAGCTCTTTTCCCAGCACTACAGAGCCACCATCGGCGTCGACTTCGCCCTCAAAGTCATCAACTGGGACAGCAAAACATTAGTTCGCCTCCAGTTATGGGACATAGCAGGTAAGACGAGGCTCTACTAGACTGCAGTGGACTCCTACCCAGTTTTGCAAACCTTAGTGGAAGCACTGGCCCACATTATTTCATTAGTTTCTCTTTTTGAGGATGTTATTATGTCCCAAATCAGACTTTGCCTCAACACGCCCTCATACCAAAGCACATGACTCTCTCCACCTCAGTTTTTACACGCTGTTCCTGGATCCGTAACCGGACAAAGCGAAGTAAACACAGCCCCATATTCGTTTCGCTGTGCTTTTACCAGAAGCTGCCAGCACGTCTTGGAAAGGAAATGCGACAAGAAAAACAAAGAAATGAGTCTGAGCGCTCTGTGCTGTGGTCATGTTAGTGAACGTAATTGCAGACCCAATGTAGGTCATGTTTTGGGAACCTCCACTCAGAGACTAGGAGTGAGGGGCCACTGGCCAGACTGGTGCAATACTAACACGGAAAACGGCATTTAAGTATGTAAGCATGTTACCGTGTCGTTTAGATTGACCTTTTATTTGGACTTTCAATATTTGACGCCTGAGAGAGAGAGTAAAGCCCAAAAGGGGGAAGTGAAAAAAGTTGACACCGAAACTCTTTTCGATGACTTAACTGTGCAGCAATGGAACAAGCCAGTAGTTGGAAGGCTCTGGGCTTTCACCCTTGTGTGTGTGAGAGAACGTTTCATAACTGTTCTCCATAGCAATGCTTATGAAACTGTCTTGAGGACCGTCTGTCATTTAGCTGCATTCAACAGTATAACCACAGCTTGCCAACATACTGGATGCAAACGAACCGTTTGTCATCGTTTTAAATGCAGAGTCATGCTGTAATATTTCATATAATAATTGTGACTCAGCATTTGTCCCCTGCTTGATTGGAGTCGATTGTCAGTAGCAGTTTCTTGTGATCCAGTAAAGACCTCAGTAAGAATTTTATGGTCTTTATGATGGTGACTTACTCTTTCAGTATGCTGTAATTGTTGTCTGCTGTATTCTATCCAGCAGGTGCTCCAGGAAATTCTTCTATTTAAAAAAAAAAAGCTGACTCTTCCCTCAACACTGTCAACCCTAAGTACCATCAGTAATTCATTCAGTTTTTTTGTTGGTTCTCCTGTCCTCTGACACACTTAAATGCCCCCCCGATGTGGGTGGGCCGAATGTTTGTCCGAAACGTGTTTCACGGTACTGTGTTTTAATATAAAAGAAGCATTATAAATGGTGGTCTTTATTTGTAAATCCACTAGATTCTGTGCGAATGTAGACACACTTTTAGAATCAGGTGGTCTAATGTGTTTGTTCAGAGTTATAATAAAAGATGACAGAAATGTGAAGTGTATTCATAAACGTTATCATTCACTCGTTATCATTCACTCAAAACTCAATGTAAGAGATAGATAGATAGATAGATGGATGGATGGATGGAGATATGTGTCTGGAAACACTGTTACAAGTTTGCATGTGACAAAAGACATGAGCATGTGTGAATGATTTACCTTGTCCCCTTTAATCAGTGTCTAGTGTCTGAATTGGGTGCCTATTCCAGCACTTTGTGTCAAAAAGTCAGCCAGCTGCTATTCGCTTGAGGCACAATCGTACCATAGAGGTCTGTCCAAAGGAAGAATGGCCGCATTTAGTAAGGATGGCAATATAATCTGAAAATGCCCTACAGTGGCCACATACTGTGATGCTTTATGAGCCTCTGTGTTGCAGGACAATATGTATCATGAGGTCTCCATAAATTGTGAAGCTTATAAAGGAAATTGCAATTTAACCTCTGAAGCTGACTGCCTGTTCTGTGAATACTAAATCAGGAAGCGTGCCAGTAATATTTGATTCAATTGGCATGTTACTGGCATAATACTAAGTGGGACTGGATGAGTTCCATATGTTTGGGTTTAACGCCGTATCAAGGGAATTGGGTTTTGCTTTCATTTACTTTCATGTTCTAGCATTGGGGGAATTCACAGTTGCACTGTTTTTCAGTACATTCCATTTTTAAAAAATGGAAAATTTTTGGTACATCCCCACCACACATGTCTTTGTATTCATGGGAAGTTTTTAATAAATGTTATTGGAACACAGAGTTTAAAAAAATAATTCTGTCTACAGGATTGATTTAACAGCTTTTAGAAATTTGTCAATTCTGTGTCCTGTGGTATCCTGCAACAGTGTGTCAGTTGCAAAGGGGAACTACAAACCCAGAAACCTCTTTCCCCTCATCTCCCTGTGACTGAGAATCTGATACATTTTTATTACATGTGTACTCTCTGTGGCGGAGTTGTCACTTTGGTTGTCTCTCACCAAAACTGTCAAAATGCGTCATCTTCCTGGTCTGAAAATGGTAATGGCCATTTCACTTAACATTTTAAGTGTTAAGTGAGTTAACATTTTATTTTGTGGTTTACTAGGACCGGCTCAGATATTTTGACTATTCGAGGTTTGTTTATTTTGGTATTCATTTCTGTATTTAACTTTGAGGAAGTTTGTGTTTTTAACCCTATAGGCTGTAACAATTGTACAGCAAAAATACTCACTAAGACAAAAACGGTCAAACCAGAAGAAAATTACTTTCACTGTCAAATACTCAGATAATGTTAGATAAATGTTGGACACAGCCGAACTCACCCCTTTACTCTAACTGAAGCAAGATAAGCAACGTTGATACAAGTGAAATTATATTAAGTTGGCAAACAGCGTAATGGCATTAAAATGGCCAAATTTAGGTTATTGATCTAATTTTTACTTTGAAGCACACCTTTTAAATGTTTGACTGACGGAGGTTGCAACAGAGCTGAATGAGCCACACAACTGACCACTAAATATGTATGCAGTTACTTTAAAACGGTGAAATAACTTGCCAAGTTGCTCTCCTATGGAGGTTCCTGTACTCGTGGTTTATTTATGATGCAGAAGTTGACTTCTTATTTTCAGTTCTGCTGTAAATGGAACCTTATTTTCTGCAGCGTTAAGTTGGACTGCATAATTACAGCAAAAGGCTGGCACCCAGAGCAGTTAACAATTGAATAGGAACTCGGCCCTTCATTCAGTAAACCAGTTAGCACTCTGAAAATGAATATATAATCAAAGAATTTAGAAGATTTACCTTGAACTTACTTGTAAATCATCACCGCTATTAAAAATCCTGTCAGACTGATCTTTTTGTCTGACGTTAACTAGCAGTGAAATAATTCTGTGTATCTTTGGGGAAAAAAAAGCATGTGTACCTCTGTGTGACCAGGAGTGTTGCTAGATCTGGGCCTCTGGGATCGTGGTAGCCCTGTATCTCAAAATAAAAGTAATAATTAAACATAGCCAATATCCCAAAGTCTAATCATAATCATCAATCATTCTGAGCTCCCCTAACATGCTATAACTGTTTCAAGATCCTAATGACTTCTCAGCCACTACCAAAAACTAATATTTTAGTAAAAACATATACTACTACATTTTATATTAAATAAATAAAAATTATTTTTAAGGTATGTTACATTTATCTTATATTTGATCGTTGAGTCAGTAGTGATGCATTTTATAAATACTTTCAGAAACTGTGGACATAATGACTTTAAATGTTTCACAAGCTACGCTGCACTAAATACAGTTAAACATGGTTCATTTAGCTTTTTTTGTAATGAAACTTACACATTTTCATTTTATTTGCACTTTTTAGTGGTGATGTTGTTTTATTTATTTTATTAAAATTTGTGTGTATACTTCTTTTGAACAAGTTCTGACATGTTTTCCTTGACAAAAACTAGACACAAATGGTCATGGATAATAACTAAAATAAGACTAAAATGCTCAGACTTTTAGTTGGCTTAAACCTGACTAGACTAATAATAATAATACATTTAATTTATAAAACGGTTTTCAAAATACCCTTACAATTTTCAGTAAGAAAACGCAGCATTTTGTTTGTCTACTCACACTTTTTTATTTAAAAGTTAGTTTGTGTTTTTCCCCCCTGTGCTATCGAAAATAGTTTTGATTATCAAGTACCATCCTTAGTATCAGTATCGAGTTTAAAATTTGAGTATTGTAACAAGCCTACCATGTAGCATCATACGAACTGTGTGCCTAAATAATGTTGCTGTACAAGTGGTTATATTGTACCTAACACTGTGTGGCATTCTGTTACCTATGGATATCTGTAGACAAATAATTTAACAGTACAGTGTCAGAAACAACAACCAAGTCTATTAGAGATGGCTTGACATGGTTTAGTCATGTGTGTAATTATTCATGCCCACAGTTTGTTTTAGGGTATATATATATAATTTTTTAGGGTATGATATTTACTTATTTAACCATGTATTTGTTGCTCCAGAGCAAACTGATTAAAGAAGTTAAATTCATCCTTTCTTGGCTGATCGACTATTTGGATTAATGGGACATTTGTGTATATTTGAGTTTTAAGAGAATTATTCCTTTACATTTAAACCAAAGATTTGTGTTCTAGGAATTAAAATAAAAGTATTTCCTTTTTCATAATGCAACAGCAATACACAGATACATCTTAGAAAGCAAAACCATCAGATTTCATGTGAAAGCCTTTGGGAACTAATGCATTCAATGAAAAATAGACTCAGTGAAATTATCACTTCTTTTTAGCCCTAAAAGGCACAGATGCATCTCCCTTGCTTAAAAAGACTAGTATACATGAACAGTAAGGCCTCGTTCACACGGACGTTTGAACCAGGCGTTTTTCTGGCGTTCGTGACGCCAGGTGGGCGCCTATTGAACGCCACCCGTTTTTCTGCTCACTGAAGCAAATCAAAGCGTCCACACGGACGTTCAGCCCCAGCGTTCAGCTTCGGCGTTCAGCCCCAGCGTTCGGCCAGCTGTGAGTTCGGATGACGTCAAATAAACGCTGCATGCAACGTTTTCTTGGTGTCAAAATAATTCACGAAACTACAGGTTGGGGGTCAGACTGGCGTTAAACAGTGTCAGACGCCAGTTGAACGCCTTGCTGACGTCGATCAAGCGTCGCTACCAAACGCCACAAAAACGCATATGGTATTCAGAGCGCGTTCATTTCGAATGTCCGTGTGGACGCGGCCTTAGTGTTGTACTGAGAACTATTTTTCACAGCTTCTCAGCTATGGTTACACCGTTTGTTGTGTCTGTAACCATTCAACCATTTGCTCCAATTTAAAAAAAAAAACAACTTTTGTGGCAGAACAGTTTGTTTTGGAATTGAAACACAAGACAAATGAGGCCTCCCTTTTGACGATTTTTGAAGATATATTTTTTTCATTTTAGACAGTAGACAGTAATTACCAGCAGTTTTCTAGCTTGTACAAGTGAAGTTTCTACAAGTTTCCATATGTCAGGATTAAGCCTTGTTTGCACTATCCTCTACTGGACAAATGCTACACAGTTTGGGTCTAGAAGCCAAATTTCAAATTTCACAGTACACAATATAGGGAGTAGGTAGTAAAGGTCGACCTATATATAGTGCTGATATTTAGCATTTTTTAAGGTTATGGTTAAACAAATGCCTAAAAATGCATATTTTTATTGAGTAAACACAAAAAAAAAAATGCCCCACTTTAATTTTATTTTAAACTCAGTTTAATGCCATAACCCTTGATGAAAATATAAAGCTAAACCAGTATTTGCCTCTTTTAACTTCATTTACAGTAATAAAAATACTTGGCTTTAAGGACAAAACAAAAAACAACGGGGGAGATTCTGGTCTGGAGAAATAATCAGTATCAGAAAACTTTATTGATTCCAGAAGAAATTGCTTAAAAAATGGGTCATTACCGCTAGCTGTACACAAAGGAAAGTTTGAAAAAACACTCTACCCACATCTTACTATTACTAAATAAACTGAGATAACTGTTGAAAATTGGGGTGAAAAGTTTAAAACACTAAAATACGAAGGCAAGGCACAGAGCAGTCACAACGTGCTGCAGCAGACTCATGCCTGTGACCAGACTCTTTGTTTACAAATTATTAGTCAAATTATATATTTGTTTATTGTTTAGACATTTACAGTTTTATGTTATTTATGTTTATATTTGTTTAGTCAGTGTTAAATAAGTTTGAGAAATTTCTTGTATCCTTTGTTATTATTAGTGTGATATTTTACTACACAAACAAGAAATGTCTAATTATTGACCAAAAAAATATTGGCCGCATATATGTTGTCCAGGGCATGACATTAACTTTTTTGCTCACTTGCCAATGTGGCTAGTGGATTTCCGGAGTCACTAGCCATTCAGCCTTTTTACTAGCCACAATTTTGTTACCAGAAAAT
>JBBJLR010000160.1:14585752-14604251 GCA_037577145.1 Brachypetersius gabonensis | reverse complement strand
GGATATATAATTTAAAAATAGTAGAATAATGACTATATATTTAGGGTGGCTTGGGATCATTTTGGGGGGGCTTCAGATCCCTCAAAATAGACCTAACGATGCCTACATGTAATGAGGATAATAAAGGATAGCCTTAAAATACCTGTGATCTCTGCTTGCTATAAGAGAGGAGTGAATGTGCTGGACTGTGTTTACACATTGCTGGTGTGCTCAGCACTGAGCCCCGCTCCCATCTCAGCAGCTCCGAAATGGAGTTAATCTCGTGTCCATAATGATCCCAGCATACAGACCACTTGTCAGACGTGCCAACCCTGTTTGAAAGCAGACAAAGATCTGGCCCTCAGGCACCAGCTCTGCTTTTCAAGACTGCTTTGAGCACACTGACTGAGATAATTTTAGGAATGCTCCTACGGCGGTTCTACCAACATGGAGGAAACATGGTGCAAGTAACTGTTTATATCAACAAATACATTGATGATATTACAGCCTCCAAGATTATTACCACACACACCCTAACCAAAAGCCATAGAGGTGTGTGGAGGTGTGTGCATTGCTGAGAATCCATGAGACTGCGTTCAGATGAGTTAATAAGAGTCATCAGAACAGCAAATTGCACAGCTGCAGGTAACCATATTTAACTGAGGAAGCACCATTCTCCTTTTAAAGCATTCAGTCTGCTATTCTAACTAAATCAGCACGACAGAGTGAGCTCCAGCCTTGTCCGCGTCAACACTCTTAGCCGTGTTAACGAGAGGATCACTGAAATTATATCAGCCGGTCCTTTTGTGGCAGTGATGAAATGCAGTGATGAAATGAGTTTTTGGGGGATTACATAAGTTGATTTTCATGGCAGAGAGACAGGTTGCAATTATCTTAAAAACCGAAGCAACAAATGTTGTGAAAAGTCTCAAAACCTTTTGCCACAACTGTACACTCAAAAATTTTATTTATTTTTTTTTTAAGAATATTTTTACTGAAAAGAACAATGGTTTGCATTGTTTACATACAATGCAAACCATCGAGATATTTCCTTTTTTTTCCCCCCTTAAACAAAACCTTTTACCCACCCTCCACGCTGCCAAGACAATCCAACAAAACAATTAAATAATAAAATAAAATAAAAATAATGATAATTAAAAAGATAAAGGGGGAGATTCCACATTACATATTATCTTAGTCAAGTTGGGTCAATTAGAACTTAGTCAAAAAGAGATCTTTTCAAAATATGATAACAGTGGGTTCCATTTAGCATAAAATGTATTAACTGACTCTCTAAGAGAGTATTTAATTTTTTCCGATTTTAGAACTTGCAAAAGGTCCTTAAACCATTGTGAGGCCTTAGATGGATGTGCAGATTTCCACTCAACAAAATCCGTCTTCTTGTAAGAAGGGTAGCAAAGGCAAAGGCATCTTTCTTTTTTTTTTATGCATTGAAATCCCATCCATTATGACACCAAAGATAGCCATTTCAAAATTGGGTTGCATGTCCACGTTAAATGCTTCTGATAAAGTTTTGAATATTACTGACCAATACCTCCTCAAACTGGAGTATGTCCAGAACATATGTGTCAAATTGGCTTTATCCAAATGACAGCGGTCACACTGTTCATCAACATTAGGATATATTTTAGCTAACTGTGCTTTGCTGTAATGAATATGGTGGAGTATTTTGAATTGAATTAAACTAAGTCGTGAACAGGTCGTAGTGTCATTAACTCTCTTTAACGCTCTATTCTAAGCCTGGTCAGAAATTTCCATCCCCAGTTCCCCTTCCCATGCAGTACGAATTGTATTAAGTGTTGTGGTTTCCAAAGACATTATAATGCCATAGATATTAGAGATTAAGCCTTTAGACTTGACTGGGATTTCTAAAATGGAGTCTATTACAGATCTTGGTGGTAGGTTGGGGAAGTGAGGGCACAATGTTCTAACAAAGTGGCGTACCTGAAGGTAACGAAATAAATTGGTGCATGGAAGATTAAATCTAACAGAAAGGTCTTTAAAATTACTAAAAGTTCCCTTCATATAAAAATCACCCAAAGTCCCAGTCTATCCCGTATTATAAAAACAGAATCCATCTTAGATGGTAAAAAAAGATGGTTATTACATATAGGTGCACTTAAAGAGATATCTAACAGTTTAAAATGATGCCTAAACTGTGTCCAAATTTTCAGGGTATTATTAACAATTGGGCATGAGGTGTACTGTGAAAAAGAACAGGGTAATTTTGTAGTAACTAGAGCAGGTAGGGATCATGATAAACATGATCTAGATTCCATTTCACACCATTCAAGTGATGGAGTTTGAAACCAGTTAGGTAGTGCAAGCCCACCTTCTGTTCTATGTCTTTGAAGAAATTCTCTGCGTATTCTTGGCAATCTTCCATTCCATAAATACTCTGATATTAGTTTATTAACTAATTTAAAAAATTACTTAGGGAAAAAATTGGGATACACTGAAACAAATATAAAAATCTTGGTAATACATTCATCTTTATACAGCCAATTTTCCCTGCAAGAGACAAATGCAGAACACTCCATTTCTGAAGATCAGTTTTAAGTGTGTTTAATAGGGGTGTAAAATTGTCTTTATATAAATTTGACAAAGTGTGTGTAATTTTAATTCCCAGGTTTTTAAATCCTGTCTTAGCCATACAAAAAGGCAAATCTGCTTCTGTAATTTGAAAGGCCGGAGAATTTAATGGAAAGCATTCACTTTTGGAGAAGTTTAGTCTTCACAGCCAACGGGGCACAGAATACTGGGTCTGACAAGTACAGCAATAGATCATCTGCATAAAGGCTTACTTTATACTCCTAACCCCATCGATTAATACTACGAACAGATGATAATGATTTAAGTTTAATGGATAATGGCTCTATGGCTAATACAAACAGCGAAAGACTGAGAGGGCACCCTTGTCTTGTGGTTCTTGATAGTGGGAAAGACACAGAACGTAGAGTATTTGTAATTACAGACGCTTTTGGTGAGGAGTAAATTAGCCGAATCCAAGAAATGATCACTCCAGCACAGCAAAAAGGTATTTCCATTCTACCCGGTCGAATGCCTTCTCTGCATCCCGGGAGACAACCACCTCAGGGGTATCTGATGATGTAGAGGAATGGATTATCCTCAATAGTTGTCTAATATTAGTAAAGGAGAACTGTCCTCTGATAAATCCAGTCTGATCAGGAGAAATTATGTCTTCCATAACAGTGTCTATTCTAGATGCAAGAATTTTGGCTAATATTTTAACGTCAACGTTCAAAAGTGAGATAGGTCTATACGAACCACATTCCAGTGCATCCTTACCAGGCTTTAGCAATAGCGCGATAGTCGCTTCTGTAAGAGTTTGTGGCAAAGTCCCCTGGCCAAAGGAATGATTAAACGTTTCCAGAAGGAGTGGGGCTAATTTGGTCGAAATCTTTTTATAGAATTCAACGGGGTATCCATCAGGGCCAGGGGATTTGCCACTTTGTATCGCCGTTATTGAATCCAAGATTTCTTTAATCTGTAAGGGTTCATCTAGACGTTCTCTCGCGTTGGGGTTAACATTTGGTATATTCAGTTCGTTTAAAAATTCAGTCATGGGCAAGTCGTTATCTGGGGATTCTGATTTATAGAGATTGGAGTAAAAAATTTTTCAGTTATTCAGAACAGTTATTCATTTCAATTGGGTCTACTGTTAATTCACCTGAAGGCTTGCGGATTTGTGAGATGAGTCGGGAGGCGTTTTTGCTTTTGAGTTGATGAGCTAAAAGTCACCATGCTCATATGTATAGGCACGTGACCGAATCAGACACTGCTCAGTCTTTCCTGTTGATAATAAATTATACTGTGTTTGAAGATCCAATCTCTGTTTATATAATTTATCTGAGGGTGATATGGAGTACTGATAGTCTAGATCCACTATAGCTTTGATGATTTCATTCTGTTTAGAGTTCCTCCTCTTATTACAAGATATAGTGTAAGATATGATTTCTCCCCTGATTACCACTTTAAGTGTTTCCCAGAGCACAGATGGTGAAATTTAATATGATTTGTTGAATAGTATAAAATTATCTATTGCATTAGATATCAGAGTGCAGAAGTTTTCATCAGCGGGTAAAGAGGTGTTTAGTCTCCAAGGGGGGCGCTCCGAATAATTAAGAGAAAATGACATGTCGAGTATAAGGGGTGCATGATCCGATTCTATTATTGCAGAGTATTCTGTACTGAGGGGAGAAGCCTTTTATCTATGAAGAAATAATCTATTCTATAGTAAGAGTGATGAACATGCGAAAAATAAGAGAACTTTTTGCTGTGCGGGAAAAGGAAACGCCAAGGATCTAAACAACCTATCTGGGACATAAAGCTGGCTAAAGTTTTGGCCATTTTAGATGGGGACAATATTTTGCAACTTGACCGGTCTAAAATTGGGTCTATCACACAGTTCAAGTCGCCTCCAAAAATTAAATAGTATTTATTTAGATCTGGTAGTAAAGAAATAACTTTGTTAATAAATGCTACATCATCCAAATTTGGGACATACACATTAACAAAAGCCACTGCAGTGTGATATAAGAAGCCTGATACAATAATAAATCTGCCTTGTGGATCAGAGATACATTTTGTGGCAGAAAATTGAAGTTTCTTATGGATAAGTATAGCTGTACCTCTAGATTTGGTATTAAAGTTGGAGTGAAAAATCTGACCAACCCATGGCTTTTTAAGAGTTTTGATGTCTTTCACATGCAAGTGAGTTTCCTGTAAAAATACAATTTCAGCTCTTAATTTTTTTAAATGAGCAATACTTTGCCTCTTTTTATCAAACCACCTAAACCCTTCACATTCCAACTAATAAATCTAACTGGAGTTCCCATTATCTCAGTTCTGTAAAAATAACCATCGCCCGGTCAGATAGTGTAAGTTCCCATTCCACTAACCAAATTACAGTACAGCTGGTCCTTAACAAATTATGGAATTTCTCCACACAAATAAATACACTAAAAACAAAACATAATACAAGAAACTTAACCCATTCCCATATGGCAGCACATGTTAAACATTCCCCACTCAAATTTTCCCCCATGCCAGCCTCCCCAACAGAGACTAGCGGTAGCGGTAACTTCCGATAAACTAGCAATCAAACTAATCTAAACTCTGGACTAGGGGGAGGTCCGAACCTATTATAAACGTAACATATTCAACAAGACTCCATAACAAAATGTAGTAAATTATTAGTGTGACATAGAACCTGAATACTTTTAACCAAACCATTTTTACAGTCCCTTGATTATGAATGACATCCTATTATTTAGAAAACCCGGCCAATAACTAACCTTATCACAATGACTGACCTTAAATATTAAACCAAGAGGCATTTTCCAGGCAAATAACACTCAGAGAGGTAGATTAAGTAGGCCAGTATCCAAACACCATCTAAAGTCAGAGTTCGTGTTTCGCCGGTAATGTCGAGCTCACAAGAGTACTTGTCAGTATACAATTTTACTTCTGGCCAATAACACGCTGCTTGTAGAATTCTTTGGCCTCTTCGGGTGTTCTAAAGACAAAGGATTCTCCATTAAATGTTACCTGAAGACGTGCAGGGTATAAGAGTCTGAACCGCACTTTTCCTGATATAGTGCTTGTTTGATTTCCTTGAAGGCAGCACGTAGTATTTTATATTCCTCTTACTGTAGCTCCCCGGTATTTTAGTTCATGCTGCCTGGCCCAGTGTAGTGCTCGTTTCTTCTCTTGAAATCGGTGAAAACATACTACAAACAGTCTTGGGGCTTTCCCTTGTGGTGGTTTAGGTCCGAGAGCGCGATGTGCTCTCTCGAGCTCCGGAGGTTTGTCGAACGCATCGGCACCCATAATCTCCGCTAACATCTCGGACACGAACATTGCCATATTTTGACCGTCCTCACTGCCTTCTGGTACATTTATAATCCTTAAATTGGCCCGACGAGATCGGTTTTCCAAATCTTCGACTCGGTCCAGAAGCATTCTGAGTACGCAGAGATTTAATCTCTGTTTCAGCTACCGTGAGTTTTTCGAAATTTTCTCCAGCAATGCATTCCGTTGTGGTGAGACGGTTTTGGAAGGTGTTGACCGTCTCATGTAGGGCATCTACTGATGTTTGTAACACCTTAACTGAATTTTGAAGAAGTTCCGCCATGTCCTTTAAAAGAGAAGCTCTTTGTTTTCCAAGCTCAGAAATAAGTTCCCCCAAAGTTCCCACAAATATGCTCCCCAAACACTTAAATTTCATTTTAAACTCAGTTTAATACATCCCCCTTAACAAAAATGTAAAGATAAACCCATATCCATACTGTACAGTTTACACTGAAGTCATGCAGTGCTAGAATGTAAATACCGATATTACCGCTGTATAGACAGCACCGTAATTCATACACGTGTGTTTTCTTTGGTATGCGCTGTCCTTTTTGTATAAGCAGGGTAAATACAGTAATAATTTAATATATTAATTTAGTAATAAAAAATAGAGTAAAATGTAGGAGTCATCACCAATCATTTTTACAGTTCAATAATTTACTGTTTATCCGGTGATGAACTGTATTGTAGTGCCCCGTCGGTTAAAGCAGACACTGGACAGGTGCTGAGCTAATCAGCCTCTTTTAATTTAATTTACAGTAATAAAAATACAGAGCTTTAAGAAGGACAAAAGGATTTTGTGGAGGATATCAACAAATTTGCTGGGGTTTTTACCAACAATTGTTAGTTCAGTTTGCCAGTCTGCCCCTGTATACATTTTCGTCTCTCTCTGTCTCTGCGCACTGAATTTAAATCTCTCTCTCTCTCTCGCTCTCTCTCTCTCTTTTTCTCTCTCTCTTTCTCTCTCTCTCTCTCTCTCTCTCTCTCTCTCTCTCTGTCTATCTTTCTCTCTCTCTCTGTCTATCTTTCTCTCTCTTTCTCTCTCTCTCTCTCTGTCTCTTCCTCTCTCTTCCTCTCTCTCTCTCTGTCTCTCTCTTCTGGACTTTTCCAGAATGCACAGACTGCCAGTCCAGCTGAGTTTAAAACGAAATCTCGACCCCCCTGAACCACGGCTGTCAGGCCTGTAATCTTGCTCGAGATGCTGAGCTGCGTTGCCAGAAGGGCACAGTGTTTGGGCGGCATCGGGCTTTTAGAAAAATGAAACGAAAACAGGAGAACAGGAAGGCAGCAGCCAATAACTGTGAATTTAACTGAATTTATATTTGGATTATTATTTATGTTATTAGTAAATGATATCTTTTTAATAATTTAGAACTAAAATGCTTAAAAAACATGTTGCCACAAAAAAGCAAAAAAGAATTGCGAGGATATATTTGCAGTTTTGCACCTACAATGCACAGAATAAGCAAAGCTTAATCTAGTAAACAAGTGTGTGTGTGCGTGTGTGTGAGAGGGAGAGAAAGAGAGAGAAAGAGAGAGAGAGAGAGTGATTGAGTGTGATTGAGCTGTATTGGAGCATGTACAACTGAAGCAGGACTTTGATCGCTAGCCACAAAGCCGGACAAAGAGGACACTGTGCAACCAGGCTTAAAGTGAGGAAAACGTGGAGAAAAGGAAGGGCTAAAGAAAGAGAGCGTGAGAGAGGGAGAATTGTATTGCTCATTTGTGTGTTTGGGAGTGTTTTCGTGACATTTGACATGTATGGTACCACCCATTCATACCACTCAACACTGTCTGCGGGTGTTTCCATAGCCTTTTTCTAAAGGACATATTACTATGGGAAAATAGCGTAGTTTGTCATCAGTCAACCAGTAGTGGTTTAGCTCACCCATTCATGTAGTAGTGAACTGGCGTTACTGCAGACAGTTTAATGTTATAATTGTGATGTTGATATATTCTTATAGTAGGCCTTTCTACATATTTGACTGGTCATGTATACATTTGTGTGTGGACATCTGGTCAAAATATACATTTTCTGCCTGCCTGAGTGCACAAATATGACCAGCCTTTTAGTTAATTTTTGAAAGGCCCCTGAATCTGAACTCATAGCCCCCAAACATTTGCCATAGATCGCTTACAGTCTTTCACTTCTTTCTTATGACTTTACCTTTTGCTTATAGGTATTCAGATTTTGTCTTCTATGTGCAGTTTAATATTTACATGAACATTTTATGATCTTAACACATGTTTTCACTAGGTTTGGGGACTATGAAAGCTGTTTCAATATAGTTGAAAGCAAATGTTGCATATTTTGTATGATTGCCTTGTTGTAATAGCCAACCTTTTATTCTTCGGTTCCTTTACTAACTGGTACAATATCATCCAGGTTTTATTAACATTTAGTAGAATTCTTTCTTCCTTTTGTTTATTGTGCCACTTTGAACATGGCACATATTGGAGAGCCAGTCAGGACAGGTTATTTACATATAAGCTGTCTTAAAAGCAAAGTAATTAACAGTTTAATTATAAATTCCAAATGGTCATGTAGAAATTAATTACATAAAACCACATGCAGAGGAACATATACTGAAAAAATGTTGGCAATGAGTCCTTTAAAGTGCTCTCGCCCTCCATTTCAATATTTGATGTCCAACTCATTTTTAACTGCATGAAAGAAAACCAGAAGCAGCAGTGGTTTAACTGAAGGTGTCATTTAGCTTTAATGTGATTTAATAACAGATGCTGGTGCTTTTGCTGCACCATGTTGTCCAGCCCTGTTCTCAGGGTGGGATAATGACAGAACACTCTGCTCTCAACTTCATCAGACGGGACGGCGACACTTACTCCTACTCCGGCAGCTTCGGTCACGAGGTGGCCAGACAGCGGCAGGCTGGGACCCCTTTGCAGCTTCCTGTGTGCATGGGGGATGTTTACAGTGATATGTTTTAGTGGAAGCTGTTTAATGATGCCATACTGAAAAACAGCCTGCCGTTTACACATAGGTCAGAATTGTGCATCCATGCACACACACATAAAAATGCAGACCACACACATGTCCTGGCCTATAAGTTAACTTAGTAAATGTAATAGCACAACTCTTGAAGCTGTTTGGAGAAATGCAATTTCCTGTATGTACAGTAAGTGTAAAATGATCTCTTTGAAGTTTCACTTGTTGAAGCATCTCTGAGCCCAAAGAGCTCCTCTTTCATCTCTCTGGAGAGACTTCATTTAAAGGAGTGATCCACTTGATTGATTTTTACAGTGAACACAACTTCAAACGTCTTCACATGATCCTTTTATCATAGCTGTCTTTAATAACCTGTAATTTATAACATTTATCTAACATCACATTTTGAATGATTATAGTGGTCTGCCACAAGCATTTTCCAGGCATATTCAGACATAGTTTATTGAACATAGCATGTTCATGAGACTAATGGTAGCACTAGTAAGATACAGTAGGTTTATTGTCAGCGATATATAGAATACAGATTGAAGTGAAACTGTTCCTGCAGGATCTTGGTGCAATACAAAGACCAAAAAAACAACAGCACAGACTGTAACATCATTAAGTGCTGAAGTCATTAAGTGTGCAAATATTGAGGTAGATAGCAACAATCAATAATTATGCAAACAATAGCAGTAGAAAGATAGAGAGTGTGTAGTATATAAAGGATATTTACAGTGGTAGTCAGGCTGTACGTTTTTTTATTTAAGGCAGAACAGATTCACTGTGTTCACTGTGTTAGAAGGATGATGAAGCTCGGTACAAGCGTGTGCTTGTGTTAAACTACAGGTTAAAACTAAAAGGTAACTGACTATGATAACTTAGTGACTTCCCATGCCTGGAAACTGTTCAGTGGAAACTGTTCAACTGTTCAGAATTGTTCCTTATTCCTCTGGTATGAAAAGGGGTAGCTTAATGCATTGGTGTTTGTATTATCACAAATATAAGGTGGAGGTAGCTTAGTGGGTAGGCTACTTGCCGCTGGACCAAGAGGTCATGGGTTCGAATCCTACCTTTAGTATACCACCCCTGGGTCCCTGAGCAAGTCCCTTAACCCTCAGTTGCTCCAGGGAGACTGTCCCCTGTAGTTAAAGAATGAAAGTTGCTTTGGAAAAAAGCCTCTGCTAAATGCCATAAATGAAAATAATATAGACAATTATGAATAAATAATGACAAATCTGAATAAATATTATAGCACAATGGTGCTACATGTTGGATGTCAGACTCTTAGACTTGCGGTATTCGTTTCATGTGCACACACACACATACACACACACACACTGTTTACCTTTCACGATCTTTACAGCTGATATGAATAGTGTGAAGATGAATGCTTCTTGGCACCAAATATAATTTATTCCATTGGGCCACCAAGATTTCACAGATTTAATCAACCCGTCTCAGTGATGAAACCTTATGCACTGAGCTGTTCAGGAAACTCCAGTTCTCTAGACCTCCATATCATACAAGATACAGCTTTTTCTATTAGGGCTCACTTCTTACAGCAAAGACCCCTAAAACTCATGTTCACAGGAAAAGCTGAAGTAGTGGTTGCTGCACCACTGTTGCAGAAGATGCTCCCCTGTCCTACAAATATTGCTGCCAGCCCTTGTACAGGTGTTACACACTTTTCAGCACCTGCTCTCTTTGTGACGAGACAAACTCACTGGTTACACTCCTCATGCAATCAGATACATACACACACTCTCATTAACAACATTTTTTTTTGTTACTGGCAAAGCACATACATTCCACAAATTCACCACACCCACACAAACACAGTTAGACTGTCTGCCAGGTTTCAAAAGAGACAAATAGAAAGGCCACAAAAATGTGTGTGTGTGTGTGTGTGTGTGCATGTTTGGATGTGTGTGAGAGACAAAGAGTGGAAGAGAGAAAAATCAGTTCAAATAAATCCAATGCATTCCACTAAAACAAGTGTTGGAACGCAGTAATAGATTAGAATGTATGCTTCTAGACTGAGAGATTGTGAAATAGACAGAGAAGTAGGAGGGAGAGAAAAAAAGAAAAGGGAATTTAGCTTTTGTCCTTCATTGAAAAACATGTCCTTTCGGACACTGCATTGCTTGATGGTGAGAGCAAAGGAGAATTTATAGTGAATGATAAGTGATGGAGGGAGAGGATGAAAGGGAAATGGGGGAACAGGGAGTTAAGAGGGGGGACAGTAGAAAAGCCAGAAGACCAAACATGTGGTCCTCCATTTGGGGGCCTCTGCAGACACATTTTAGTGGCACTAGATCTGGAGTGTTCAGTTCTATTTGTTATATTGGGAGTGAGCAGTTCTTCAAGACTTTTGTGCTTAATATGCAGCCACACTTCCATACACACTCACACACACACACACACACGGCATGAGAATTACAGGGCTGTTCACCAGACTTTTATGACAAGTCTTCAGCCTGCTCCACTGCACATTTTAGTAATTAGGCAAATTAATAAGATCTTCACGAGGTCAAGTAGGTGTGTTAGAGCAGGAAAAACACTCAGTTGTGCAGGGCAAGGAATTCCAGGACTGTCAGTATCTGTAGTCTGTATGTGTGTGTGTGTGTGTCAGGGCATGACATTAACTTTTTTACTCACTGTTCAATGTGGCTAGTGGATTTCCGGAGTCACTAGCCATTCAGCCTTTTTACTAGCCACAATTTTGTTACCAGAAAATCGCAGTTTTTTCTTCACCATGATACGTTAATGTTTGTTAGATCTAGATTTACTTATGAATGACAGCATACAATGTATCACTATAGTAGTAGTCAAGTATTCCGTACTGTTAAGATAGCTCCCAATATAAAAACATGCAAACAGTATATTCTGTTTATTGAACTTAAATTCAAGCCTTTTACGACATGAAATTAAAAAAGAACAGATTCAGTACAACTGAACTCATTCTGATATTAAATGTTCTGAGTTGCTGTATTTTTATCATTTTAGTGTGTGTGTGTGTATCCCTAATATATATGATCTGTCCTGGCGCAACTGGGCGACAACTCCTTTTTTAACCCCGGTCATCACAGATGCACCATCAGTCCCACAAGCTACAACTTTCTCCAGCCACTGGCCTGTTCCATCTTCATTTCCTGAGACTGTCTCCATTAATGAAGTGATTGCCTCAGTGATGTGGGTGGCATCAGGTTTGTCCACTGCCTGGACACCCACAAAACACACATCCATTTTCCCTGCTTTTGCGAACCTCACATAGACCAACTCCTCTTCCATTACTGAGCTGTCAGTAGAACTGTCACTCATAACAGACAGAAATTTTGTGGTGGCTAGAGCTTCCTTAAGCTTTTGTCTCTCTGCCTCAGCAATGAAATGCATGAACTCTTGAGCACGTTTTGAGTTCCTGTAAGTGCTACCTATTTTCAAGCCTTTTTTCTCATCCACGCTAGAGACAACAACGTTAACTAACGTTAGCATTATAATCTCAATTATGCGATCTTGCTTAGCTAACAATAAAACACTGGGCTTTTCCACAATAAAATACACTTCAGTTACTTACTCGCACATCCAGACGTAGTCTGTGAATGGTCGACTCTTTTTTCCAATTGCGTGGACGTTTCGGAACAGCAGCTCCATCCTCTCCAGCTCAGCCGACTTCATGACAGTCAAGGACTTAAAAGCTATGCTGTACTGAAGTGAACCCATCGTCTTCGCCCGTTTTGACTTGATACTACCAATGTCTGCGTTTGACTTTTCGTGGTCTTTTATAGTCTCCAGTTTAAAATTGTTGGTGCCAGTCACAAAAGAAACAGCCCTCGCTCGCTCGTTTCCATACTCCCTGCAGTCCTGGCAGTGCATGGTGTTTTTTTCTGTGCAATGAACTAGCCAATCTCGCCCTAATTTCCATTTCCATTAAACTGTCTCACCTTCCTCTTATCTTGTTCCTCTTGATCATTTACAACAGTACCAGCAGGGTCTGAAACACCAGTTATATGCCGCCACATAATACTGTCCAAGTAGGCCTATCAGTTGAGAGTAACTTTACAGCTCATGGGAGTTTTATGCGCGTAATAGTACGTTGCAATGCGTTCATTATATCAGATGCCTTTAGAGAAAACTACAACAAAAATATATTGTCATACCAAAGAATAAACTACCCGCCAAAGTGGCAAGTGAGACTAAAGTTATTACCCGCCACAGCCGAATTTTACCTGCATTTGGCGGGTGGGCGGGTGCCAATGTCAAGCCCTGATATTGTCCATCGGCTGACCCTGACTTCTAAATATCGGCATTGGCTTTAGAAAAACCCATATCGGTCTACCTCTACTCTTTTGGTATTGGTAGTCTTACACACTTCTGTTACCCATAAGCTCAAGAGAAATACAGGCATATGAAACCAGCTACTGCATGTTGTTTAAAAACACTTGTAAGATGTACAGTCAAATAGAAAAATCGTTTCTGTTTATGAGGGAGTTTCCCTGCCACACATCAATGTTTTGCTATTAATTTTGTGAGCATACTTCTTTTTTGTGACCTGGCATAGCGGCTTTGATTGGCTGTTTCATTTTGCATTATGTATTACAAAAGAAAAGCTTTTTTGGACAACCTTACTTGAGTGCAGAACAGCTTTTGGATTGTTGGTGTTTTTTCCCCCATTCCCAACCCATCTAATCTAACTAATGAACTTACTAACAAGCCCTTACTGAGCTGATGTGGGTGTGTTAAAATAATGAAAAACATTGCAGTGTGTAGGAATGGGGGCATTCTGGATGAAGGTAGGGGAAATACAGCACTTTTGGCGTCCCATCACACATTTCTACTCCCCTGTTTCAGCACTTTAGTTCATTTCTCTTTCAGAATACTGGCCTGTTGATTGGAATCCAGTGTCTATACAAGTCCTGGCCTTTACCACTGCCTTACGTTTACGCTTTTTAGCACACGTCTACATCTGTTCTTTATACATGTAAAGCTATACTAAAATCAACACCTGCTTTTTGCCAGGTTACTGCCAGCTAAGTTACATACATTTACAAACCCTATCAAAAAGCCAGAGGTTAATACACAAGTAAGGAAAAACGGATACAAGGGTAAGGTTTTTAAATAACACTGCCTTGCATGTTGTAGTGATCTGCTGCTTTAACAAACCCAGTTCTGCTCAAAATGGGGTAGCTGATTAGTTTGTTAGTTGAATTACGTGCTTAGCAAACAGGCCAAACTAAAATATGGCAATGATATTCCAGAACTAAGATTGGTCTAAACTCTCAATGTCTGTATGTAAATGCTTTTCTGGAAATCATTTACCTGGAATTTAGGTTTTCCTCAAAACCAGTCACCCACTTCCAGGCAAGTCCATGATTAACCTAAACAGATCAGATCACTTTTCTTCATTCAACCCTCTGGCTCCATGCCCTCCATTAAGCCTCTTAATCAAGCCTGTAATTGGCAGTTTGTTGGAAGGATTTTTTTTTTTAAACTACTAATGATTATGATAATGGTCCTGAATGGGATAACTGTAATCGAGGTCTTCAGTGTAGATGCACAAGTTGAGTGAAGCCAGGGGCTCGTCCTCCCCTGCAGCCCAGAATAGCTGTACTGCTGTTGGGTTGTCTGAGAGAGACGAGCAGATTACAGCCCTGGAGCTCTGGAGAAAGCCAGACCATCATGCCATTTAATTTGGACAATTTGTAAGAGACAGTACTGCTTCTCTATCTAAGAGAAAGAAAGCATTTGAGAGCTGTAAAAGAGGCATGGTGTATTGTCTTAAGTCAGCCTATCAATTTGAGAATAAGGTTGTTTTAGGACAAAAATACAATTTTCCCTGTTATGGATATACTGTGCAGGATTTTGATGTTATGTATTTCTTGCCATTGTGCTGGATTTTGTGGATCATTCTCAGCGCAGCAGTGACACTGACATGGTAGTACATCCTTTGTAAATGTAGTTATTGAAAGTTAATTGGTAGTTAATTTTAATCTGTACAGTTTGTTAGTTATCTTGTGTATTGTTTCTTAACCCAGGTCATGGAGGTACAACAGTGTTTTCTCTGCTTCCAACAAACCTAATCCAACTAATCAGCTCATTAACAACCCCTCACTGAGCTGAAGATGATCTGTTAAGGCAGGAAGAACTAAAATGTTCAGGACAGTGTGCATCCAAGACACTTCATTTTTATAGTGTTTCATCAGTAGTCAGTTTCTAGCCACAGGACACAGTTGCTTAGATATTTTGTTTGGTGGGCTATTCTCTTCCTAGTAATGATGCTTGGGGTGTTTATAAACTCTAGTAGCACTGCTGTGTGTGATAAGCTTACAATTCTGCCACTACTAGGTCAGTGTCACTGCTGTACTGGGAACGATTAACCATCCAGATATACCTGCTGTGAAGAGATTATGTAAGGGTTTCTGAAAGTAGATGGGCAATGTTGCGGAGAAACAGATGCACCTATACTCAGCACACTGTAGATGAGGTGGTAACTAACGTTACAATTACATTTAACAATAAGGCCTCGTTCACACTGGTCTGAACCAGGCGTTTTTCTGGCGTTCGTGACACCAGGTGAGTACCTGCTGAACGCCGCCCGTTTTTCTGCTCATTGAAGCAAATCAAAGCGTCCACACGGGCGTTCAGCCTCAGCGTTCGGCCGGCTGCGCGTTCGGATGGCGTCAAATAAACACTGCATGCAACGTTTTCTTGGCGTCAAAATCCAGGCGAACGCGAGGAAAAGGCTGGCGTTAAACAGCGTCAGACTAAAGCCAGTTGAACGCCTTGCTGACGTCGATCTACCAAACACCACAAAAACGCCTATGGCATTCAGAGCGCGTTCATTTCGAACGTCCGTGTGGACGAGGCCTAACACTTTGACAAGAACTGCGGATAGTCCAACATGGAAGATATTATCAAGGCTTTTGGATAGCTCAGTGCAGGATGATTCAGTTTTAACTATTGTGGAAAGCTGGTATATGGTATTTTATATCAAAACAAAACATCTTTGATTGGGACCTCCAATTGTTCCTTTGCTTGGGCCCCAGAAACACCAAACTAGCCCTGGTCATTGAATTGCATGACCGTAAGTTCTAATGGTTGTTCGATCTGAACCATCCAGGTGAAGTTGTCTTTTTCTGAAGACCTGTGTCCACCCAAGTCATCAGACATATACAGTTTCCTTGCTTTTAGGCACCACTGAAATACGATAGCTTGTATTTTGTAAAATGGTAATTGCTGATAAGTTTCCATCACTTGTTGACCAGAGAAGACTCGTTATCTGCAAAACTAAAGAAGTATACTTCAAATATGTCTTGGCTGAATTGATACATTTAGGGGGAAAGAAGATTTTTCATGAACTTGTAGAGCATCAAAGAATTCATTTATGAAGCAAAATGAACAAGACAGCCAAATTAACCCCTCTGATACTAGTTTGGCTCTTAATGTGTTTAATCAAGGGGAATGGCTTGTCTTCTCGTGTGAGGTAAGAAAAGTTCCTTTGAAACCTGTCTCCGCTCTGCTTGGTGAGGTGATTCTTTGCTTGTGTCGCTTCCACTGTTTTTAGTGTCAGTTCCTGTTGAGTTAAATAACAGGCTTCTTGGGAGAATGTTCACTGTGTAGACAGATCATCTCTGTCCCTGTCTGGGCGCTGCCTTCTTGTGTCCACTTCGCCATCATTACACGTGTTGTGGGTGAGGTGAGGGACATTGGGGCCAGTCAGTGTCTGAAGTGCATCGCTTGTCATGCTGTGTATTGGGGGCGGATGGCATGAGGGGGACAACTTGCAGCTGGCTCGTCTGGCTTGGACTGTTTCCATAGCAACACACCCACAAGATAGTAACTGCGATTAGGAACATGCAAGAAAAAACTTCTGGTTGCCATGGCTATGGACAAAGAGTTTCCCTTTCTGTGGCAGCCGCTCCCTACTTATTTTCTCTCGTCTCCTTCACTACTACCTCTTCCTACAAACAAATCAATTTTGGCAATATGTGAGTTGTCCTATTGTTGTATCGTTGCGTGGGAGGGTTGAGTTTTGGCTATGTTTTCCCCCAAACTGAAAAGTGACAGAGACTAATTGAGACTTCTGCCAGAACTTGCCTTTATTAATAAAGGCACTATTGGCAAATGCCTTTATCAAGATTCACGATTGTTCAAAGTTCACAAATTGAACAATTAACTGTTCAGTTAGCCCAGTGTCTGTGGGTAAAACCATACCCTGGTACAAATGCACACAGGGTCACAGGAGAGACAGTAGTTTGTGCCCAGGGTGATTGTGGTCCTGTATATTGGAGCTGGCCCTGAAAGATCTCCTTGATGGATGGAAGTTAACATCTCTCACCTTCATGACCCTCTGGATAGCTTTCCTGTCCTGTGCAGTGATCTTGCCAAACCACACAGTGATGCCGGCTGTCTTTGACGCCACGGTAAAACTTCACAGGCTATCATGCTTATACTGCAATTCTTAAGGAACTGTAGGGAATAGTCTACTATGTGTTGTCTCGTTGGTATTGTTTATCAGATCAATAACTGGTGTGTCAGCTGCAATTTTGGAGATCTATTTGTATATATTTGCTTACAGTTCTTCTGCTGTTCTGATGTCTAAATCTAGAATGATGGTTTTACAGTGGCATGCTAGTCACACGAGTAGCCCCAACTGACTCTCAGCATTTTGTTATCGATCTGAGAAGAATGGTGAATGATCCATAACATCGGGAGCGCTAGGGAGACACAAAATCTCCTTTTTACTCTGAGAGCACTATTGACTGGCATTATTGAAATGAACCTGAAGAAGGAACACCCCTGACTTTGGAGCTTTGCACAATAAAGAGCCCTCTGTTATGGACTGAAGTGACTGATGCAGCAGAGCATGCCTTTTTTGTTAAGGTCAGTTGTTTTTAGCCACATTGAACTGAACTGCTCACTGTGTTTTGAAATCAGTATAAACAGGAGTTTAAAAAATGTAGTTCTTAACTAGCCACTATCTTGTGACATGAAGGATCTAATGTCCGAAAGTTTGACACGTAGCATCACTGCTATGTTGTTTGCAAGCATGCACATGTTTTGTAAGGGACTCTACCGCTGACCGTTTTCAATATCTTAAAAATCCATAAAGTTAAATTTAGAAACTTTTAAAACTTCATTGCATTTGCTCACATCTCCTAAAGTTTCATTTTGCTGTGCTTCACAACACGCCAGTCATTAGCCAGTCAAAATCTAGCAGCCAATACATGTCTGTGTGAATTACTTAACAAAATGTTGAACGAATTTGCCATAATATGTTGCTACAACATGTTGTCCTCTGCTCCTGTGAAATGGTTTTGTCTATTTTAAAAAATCATTGTCTTTAAATTCTTGCAATGCTGAATGTCTCATTTGAAAACTGAACTGATCAGGCCCTGATGTGGGTGGAAGGGATAGCAGAGGGATTATGAAATTAGAAGATTATTTCAGCAAGCTTGGTGCTCAGAGTCCAGAGTGGACTGCTTTGCAAACCTTGTGTTCAACCTGTATGTCACAGTTGCTGCTTCATTTTAATATGCACCCAAGCCTAAGGAGAGCACACTATGCAGATATATTGCCAAACTCTTACATCATGAGTGTCTACATTAGTGTGTGTGTGTGTGTGTGTGTGTGTGTGTGTGTGTGTGTGTGTGTGTGTGTGTGTGTGTGTGTGTGTGT
>JBBJLR010000160.1:14564054-14578558 GCA_037577145.1 Brachypetersius gabonensis | reverse complement strand
TCACCTTTTGAATGGAATTACTGAAATAAATCAACTTTGTCATGATATTCTAATTTTATGACCAGCACCTGTATATATTTATCTGCAACTATGTTCAACATTGGCCAGGAGCCTCATAGAACCACCAGTGTGTTTAAAAGGGTTAAATCAGGCTAAGATACAGAGAAACAGATGGACTACAGTTATCCCAGTATGGAGGTTATTGCCTTCCAAAAAGGACAACCCGTGAAAGGGCATTGGGCAATTTTCCTTAATGCACAAGAGGAGTGAAGACTAGCCTGCCTGGTCCAATCCTGCAAAAGAGCTAATGTAGCACAAAGGTCCATGAGTTCTACAACTATTTACTTAATACTTCTTTGGTATAACTGCTTTGCCATATTGGCTAGTTAGCGATCCATTCATATGCACAACTAGGAAGGAAAACACTACATGCAGTAGTCCTCGGGTATTGAACTTGAACAGGGTTGTGAAAGACCATTTGCCTACTACTACATTTGTCTGAGATCAAAGCTGTGTAAAATCAGCTATCCTAAGCTGCATGTTTAAAATGTCTGACATATTTCCTGGAATTAGGGCTAAAATGGCACTTTTGTGGTAATTCTAAGACAGTTTAACCCACCCTGCATGGCTGGATCACGAGTCTGGAATGGGCCAGTATACACATCACGTGAGGCAAATATTCTGCTAATAAAAGGGACATGGTGTCCAAATATAGTTGGGTAGATGTTCAGAAGTAAGTATGGACTTGGAACCACAATTAGAGATTGGAAAATGCACAACTTCCAAGATCAAAGTTGTTGTTTTCACATCCAAAAATTTACAGTTTAAATTCTGTTGTATACAATTATATATTGCTCTTGTGTTCTACAAGAGCAATATATAACAGGCATCCACTGTTTTTCCCCATTTCATTTATAACCGTCCTTGCAAACACAAATTATGCTGGAATAAAATGATCTGTGCATCTGAGCTGATTTTGTTTATAACCAGTTTCATAATCAGTGCAATTTTAAACATAATAAGCAAGGTACCTCTAATCTGTTGCTGCATGTTTTATAATTTGCTTTTTGTGTGTAGGCCATACACAAAAATAATGCCAAGCCCCGTCTACCTGCTAGTGCCGATGAATTAATGTGACGAGAGTCACTAGTTCTGAGACAGTGTCACTGAAGCCATTAAGTACTAGGCATATAGACTGAACACTTTGTGGTTCCACTTCAGGAGTCTTTCTGACAAATTCTCTTAGTGTAATCCTCTTACACACACACACACACACACACACACACACACACACACACACACACACACACACACACACACACACACACACTCACTTTAAGAAATGATCTGTGCGTATTAAGCCATTTTTGTGTGCCCTGGTTGAAAGAAGAGCAGAGAGAAGGGGAAGGTTTGAGCCTCCTCTTGCTCATACATTCATATCACTGACTCCTGGCCCGCGGTTTCCCCTGTTACTATTTCCTCTCTCTCCTCTAATTTTGTGTTAGCTGGATTATTTTACTCTACCAAACCAAATATGACACCAGTTACTATAAAATGCATCTAATTCTTGACATATCTTAAAGGAAGCCGAAATTATTTTGTCTGTAAGTAGACTCTGAGCTATTCCATAAAGGAATTCAAAGCTTGCCTTTGAATATAATAGCCACTTGCTCTATTGAGGGCAGAATATAGTCTGAATTATACAGTTCACCCACAGCCTGTTACAAGAGTGTTGAATCCAACATTAGTCACTAACACAGAAATTTAATGTTCATGATTATCCATTATCCAGTCCGTGATTATACTTTGCTTTGTGAATGTGAAACAGCAGCTGTAACAGTGAAAGTAAAGAACTTGCTGGGTTGGTGTGTTTGTGTAAGGTACGCTTGCTCGATGGTACATAGAAGCAAGATCCAAATGGGAAGTGGAAACATGGATCCAAATAGCCAGTGGAAACACGTGCCTATTGTCAAAGTGGAATACCCCAAAATAATAGACAACCCACATTTCACTGTTTTTTGGACAGTAGATTGAGTGAGAAGTCATGTATATGGGTACTGGCAAGGATATGCACTTTTGGTTACTAGATCCATTTAGGAGAGCAACTGTTGGCCTTTCAGAGTGTATGATCTGCCTAATTACGTGTTTGTGGGCTAAATCTATCCTTTAGGGCCACACAGATGTCTGGCAGAAAGCTCTGGCACCTGTCATGTGTATATATGTGCATATATGTGTATATTTGTGTGCATTTGGGGGGGGGGGGGTTAAAACACTAAAATAAGACACAGAGCAGGCACACAGCAGCAGGTTTCTTTTTGTTCTTTTTATGGTGGGTGACAACTTTACAGTGTTACTGCCACCACTGGGCTGGTGGTATGTAATACAGTTTGGTTCTCAAAGAAAAGGCGAGGATGTTTGCAGTTTTCACGTTATAGTGGGGATTTCCGCGTAAAGCGATGAGTTTGGTTCTTTAAAAAAATCTGTGTGTGACTGAATCCGAGACTCCTGATTCGTGTAAAAATTTGGGCCCCCCCCAAAGTTTTACACGAATCAGGAGTCTCGGATGTGTGTGTGTGTGTGTGTTTTTTTTTTTTTTATTATTTATTTTTCTGAGAACCGAACTGTATTACCACCACCAGTCCAGCGGTGGCGGTAATACACTGAAAAGTTGTCAACCGCCATAAAAAGATGAAGCTGCCTGTTGCAGCATGTTGGCATGCTGTTAATGCTAACCGCTAAGGCAATTTTTTTTTTTTTTCAGCAATTAAGTTTTCTGATTATTTATTTACCTTTACATTTTCTTTATGAGTAATGCATTAAAATGAGTTTAAAATAAAATTAAAGTGTTCTGGGAGCATATTTGGGGGCATATTTAGGGTTTAAAAACTTTTTTAGTTTCGTAATATATGGGTGCTCTTGGAACGTAACCCCTGTGAAAAGTGGGGGATTACTGTATATATATTAGGAATGCACCGAAGTTATTTATTTATTTATTTTTTGGGCAAAACCGAAAATGCAGAAACACTTGACCGAAACGCAGAAAGAAATTATTGCGCCAATTTTTTGTTAATTAACATTCATGGTTAAAAGAATAAATCTGTATAATAAACAAAACTATGAAAATATTTTTTTAGCATTCAAACAATGTACAGTATAAAATAGAGCTGAAATGATTATTCGAGTAACTCGAATGATTTGATTACAAAAATTTTTGTAATTTTGCCTTGAGGCTTCATTTAATTCGTCACCAAAGTCCACCTGCAGGTGTCGCGTGTGACCTGGTTAACATGGTATTTTTGCCGCAGGGAGTAGGGGTTTTTGCACCAAAGAAGAGCACACAGCTCAGAGCAGGAGATTAATTAAAGCCCTGCGCTGACTATTTTTTTAATCCCGCTCCTGCGGAATTTCTGATGATTCCCACCCACTCCGGCTAGCTCCCGTCTGCTCTCCCGGTCATATATGAAAATTATATTTTTAAAGTTAAACAACGATCAATGTTCTGTTATTGTAAGTTAGTGGCGCACACTGGCACTTTCACACTGGCTGTGAAAAACAAAGAGAGCCACAAAAAGCACCTCGAGAAATACATTTTTAATCCGTATTTAAACTGTACACAAGTTTTGACCATTTAATGC
This sequence comes from Brachypetersius gabonensis, assembly GCA_037577145.1. Taxonomy (NCBI): domain Eukaryota; kingdom Metazoa; phylum Chordata; class Actinopteri; order Characiformes; family Alestidae; genus Brachypetersius; species Brachypetersius gabonensis. Next base: position 14,574,923 of record JBBJLR010000160.1, on the reverse strand, counting down.
TAAAATATAATCAATAAATAATAAATTCAAATTCAAAATTTAAACTCAGGAGCACAATAATAATAATAACTAGAAAACTGAAAATTTCTGAAGAAATTTTGAAATGGGCCTGCCACCAAGAAACACCCTTCAGATGCATATCAGCCATCTCCTACATAGCATTATTGTAGTGTTAGCATTAACATAACAGCAACATATTAGCATATTTATAGTATCAGTGTAAGATTAACATTAGCATTAGCATCATGTTAGCATTAGCATCATGTTAGCATTAGCATAGCATTAGCATTAGTATAACATTAGCATAGTTATAATATTAGCATAACGTTAGCATCATGTTAGCATTAGTATTAATATCACATTAGCATAGCATATGCATTAACATCATGTTAGCATTAGCATAGCAGTAACATTAAGATCATGTTAGCATTAGCATAGCATTACCATTATCATAACATTAATGCGTGTCCCAATACATTTGTCCAGATACTTCAGTTTTCACATGTATGTCATTGGGGGCGTGGCCTGAGGTGTCATATGAACTTTCATGAGATTCGGTCACTGTATGGAGACTCCGAGTCTGTTCTCCCAAAACTGCATTCATTTCAATGGGGTGAAAGATGAATGCAAGTCAATGAGGGAAAAAGGGATGAGCGAAAGACACGGAAAAGACAAGTGCAGGCCATCACTGACTGCATTTGTGTGTCGGGGACCTTGCCCCGATGCGTCACTTGAAGTTTGGTGGGTTTTGGACAAAGCATGTCCGAGCAGGACAATCAGAAAGTTGAGCCGTATTCATTACTTGTGCGAGTGCGAGTGCGAGTGTGTGATTCCTTATTTACCAGGGCCTCCTTCTGTTCAGTGATTCCTCCTGTGTCCAAGCAGACAGCAGCCCCACCACCCCTCCCCATCTCTTCCTCATGCTTTCCATCTCGCTCTCTGGAGGCCTCAGCTGGCTTGTTTTGTTTCACACTCTCGGCCTCGTTTTTCTTGATTACTAAAGAGGAATTACAACAGAGAACTAAAGAGGCAGAATGAAAAGGACAACAAAGCACATACAGTACAGGCTTTCAGGACGCATGCTCATTAGAAGAGCCAGCTTTTGAAATAGTGAAGGACAGGCCAGGTTTTATTTTTGGGGACTTTTCATTTCCAAACTCTACGTGTATTGTTATACACAGGCAGCAAAATCTAGCATGCCCGTTTCTTATGGAAAGCCACCCTACATAGGACTGATATGAAAGTTTTAACTAAACATAAACTTCCTAGATTTCTTAGTTTGCTTTATTCCTCTTCATTGTCACTATAATCAGTGTATAACACCAGGATTAAATAATCTGACAGATTTAATTGTATAATCTTTAAAACCTAGGAAAACCTAGGAACCTATCCACCAGGAAGTTGCACTGGTAGTGTGGAAAATTACATGAAGTGCCGTAAAAACAAGATTGGCTGATCTTCCAAGTTATTTTTCCTCCAAGTTTGTAGGTTTAAGCAACATCACCCACCACACTCACAGATATGGTTTAACTTTATTATAAATGGGCATTGTCCCTCCTTTAACTCCTACATTTTTCTTGGGAGAGGGTAAGTACACAGAGTCTTGCTTGAAAGTTGGAAGGTGTGATTATACAGTGTTTCCATCACCATGGTTACCTAATGGCTAGTGTGTGATAATGTGCTTGTTTTTGGACACAGATAGTCAATAAGTAGAGATCATATGAATTTGAAATTGGAATCAAACTGAAGTTGGAACTGACATTTGGGTAAAAGACCATGTCGGAAACACCATCCCTCCTCTTTTGTTTGTCCAGTTCTGCCTGTGATGCAATTCTCACATCTTGCCACATCACCAGTGAATATCTTCCCTGTTCTTCATGTCTTTTATGTCTCTCCTAGTACTTTGAAAAGGGTGGGTCTGGCCTTCTCTTGTAGAGCAGAAGCCACCCCGGCCTCCAGAATCCCTTTCTCTTTTAAAGTCCCAGATTGTTCCTCAAACACTTATTGTTCCTCAAAGACTGAAAGTATGGGCTGCAGTGTCAACAAAGACGTTTGTCAAGCAAAGGTTTCCTTTTACAAAAGTGAAATTGTCTAAAACTAAACTTTACCCTGAAGTTATTGAAAATTGTGCATTTTTTATGAATAAGATTGTGTCTGCACTTCAGCATTTTTCTCCAAATCAAACTGTGATGAATTTGGTAGAAATATAAAGCCTAGCTCTTCTTTTTACAAAACAAGTAATGATTACAAAATCTTTCAAAATCTTCCCTTGTTTTCCTTACAAAAATCTGGTATTGCCCAAAAGAGCACCCGGGATTAAAGCAATTTATAAGGATTGATTTCTACATGAGAAGCTAACCCTACTCTACCTAGGTTTAAGCAGTGCATGTTGTTTGAGGCCGGATCATTGTAAGAACACCGATCTTGCCAAACTAGCTCCTTTGAGTCCATAGTGTGTAGAGTATTGTAAGTGCCCATGCTGATTGGGACAACGTTTTCTGTCGGGACCACGGTGATTGTGTGACAATGTGGGCTTATCACCATGGAAACCTACTTACTAATCTAGCGTTGGGTAATGCTCCAAGGAAACAGAGGTCACATGCATTGGTGGTCAATGTAAGCGCAGATGGGCACTGCACGAAAAGACAGTGATAGTAACTTAAGGACTGAAGTTCTGAGCTGAAGACCTCTGACATTTGCCTGTCAATGCAACTCAATAACTGTGATGCCTTGGAGATATCTCCTCTCACCCTGTTTTGTCAAAGCTAGAGCTACTCTAGCATCTATGTTCATGATCTCCTTGCTCTTGACAAGCCCTTGAAGTGGCACTTCACTCTAACATAAGGTTTATCAATATTCATCATCTTATGACAAGGCCACGATGGCTGCTTAGTGCTCCCATCCTCCAAGCCGAAGATAAAAGCAAGGCTTGGCTTTAACCCTGTGATTTGTCTTTCCACACACCCTTAAGTCATATCCTCATTCTCCTAGTACTGGGGGTTGGGGATCTGCATGAGGAACAGGATGAAGAATCATGAAAGAATAATGAAGAGAGCAGATCAGGGAGTGTGTTGCTTAGCCAGCCATATTAATGATGATACTTCACTGTCTGTTGAGTCCGTTGAGATGGTTCTGCTGATTTTCTGACTTGCTGCTTAACAGGAGTGGTGATGGAAGTAAGTGTATTAAACCAATCAGTGTGCTCAGAGTAATTCTTTCCTTTGTGTCATTAACTGCAGTGGTCTTGTCCTGTGGCTTTGTGAAATTCTTTTTGGGTTTTGTTTAAAAAAAAAAAAAAAAAAAAAAAAAAGCCTAAATTAAATTTACACATTTTGCCAAACCATTACTTTTGTAATAAGACTAATGTAGCTAAAACTGTAGTTCAAGACTTTTAAAACCCTATGGTCACTATATAAGCAAGCCAAAACTACAAAGAAAATAGAAATTCTGCCATTGGACGTGTTTGAGATGAAGTTGTGTGGCTTTCAAATGTGCCATTTATTATATAATGTTTAAGGAATAAAAAGTGTGATCGAATCAAGAAAATTGGAAAAGTGATCAGTGGGTTGTTTTTTTTTTGAAGAAAGAAGTGTTCAATATATAATTGTTTAAATTTATTTATTATAAACAGAATCAATGTTCTATACTTGAAAATAAATGCATTGATCTGCTTTCTCTAAAATTTGGACTCGTCCATTTAAGGTTAAATAATAATTGGTTGATTTCACTTTGACTAACTATGTGGGTGGTTAACTAAACATTTTACACATTTGGTCTAACTCCTTAAGGGCAAACAAGTGGGAGAGGTTGCTTAGCTGTATGTATCCATATACCAGGAAAGTTCTGAATGGATTGTTTTCCAATAAGAGTTATACTAATATACTTGCAGAGTTTAAATATAACGAGCAGAGAAGTCCTAAGTTTCCCTTATGATTTTAATTTTTGACAGATATGTCTTCACAGATATGTCTATGGTGCTAAACTCTCATTAACTATTTCTATCCAAACACAGGAGAACATAAATGTTGATGAGGCGGCCCGGTTCCTAGTCGAGAACATCCTGCTCAATGATAAAGGCCTTCCATATGAGGAGAGCAACGGTGACCGCATCAAGCTGGACCAAGAGGCCGTGGCTGCGGAGAGCAAGTCAGGCTGCTGCTAAGGACAGGCCACAGCTGTTCACTCGGCTGTTGTAGAGGAGGGTGTATCAGTTAGGGACTGAAACCCCCTGTGCCTTTTTCCCAGCACCAGCTCCCTCCCTCCCTCCCTCTCACCTCACCTCACCTTACCTCACCTCCAACAGCCAGCAACACGAGCAAATGTCCTGGCCTATGAGTACCGGCTCTGCGGGTGGAAAACGATAGCCATAAAGATGATGCCTTGTGTAGTGACCACCAATTCTTTCACTCTCTTTGCATTTCTTCAACTTTGAAGAACTGTTTAAGAACTTTATTAGTAACAAAACCTCTGTTATTGTCAATCAGCCGAAGTTTGGCTGAACATTTTTTGTTACGTTGCAGTCCTATGGGCATCAAAGGAGGGTGTACCAAGTACATCTTCGCTACATGTTGAATTAAGCTGGCATAACAAATGTGTTTGCTGCAGAGAGTGAACAGTAATCGTCTACAGTGGTCAAAATGTCAGAAGTAATAGCGCTGTCTCTGAGGGGGTGATCTAGCAAATTTTTAATTTAAGTCCTTGAATAGTCGGAAGTGGCATTCAGCTGTAAGGCATTCACCTGAAATGGCTTGTTAGGATTTTTCAGAAAAAAAAGTAAGTTTTTTTTATATATATTTTGTTTAGTCATTACCCACCTTACTTTCTCTTTTTCTCTCTCATACTTGTTCTCTTGGTCTCTCCCTCTCTGCTTAACAGTCATTTACCCTAAGAACTCATTACACAGAAGGACACTGTCTAGAGTGTCAAGAAAAGTATGAAATAAAGACTGTCCTCTAGTGAGAGGTCTGTTAAAGGCATGGGTATAAGTATTAACTAGAAAGGTGTCTCGTTAAGAATGTGGCTGCTTCAGACTCTGTTGCACATATGCATGGCCTGATGTTCATTTTGATGATGGTGATGACAGGTTTTTTTTAAATGCTACTGAATAAGGTGCTTGTATGCTCGTCATGTCTAAGCCTTTTATTCTATAGGGAACGGGAGGCAAGTGTAACTTTTAAAAAGAAAAACATGCTGGATTCAACCTTTGCTGAAATAACACTGAAAGAAAATAAACTTTTAAATAAAGGTTGGCTACATTCTTTAATAAATGAGTTATCTTTTTTGTATGTGAACTAATCTGTAATTTATTTAAGATTGTGTGCACTAACAATGGTGCCCATTCAATTTAAGTCATGGGGGAAGCTCACAATCAGTGAGCATGTGCTGTTGCTTATATGTCACCTGACCAGCTTCCATGTTTGAAAGCCAGATTTCTGCTGGTCATATGATATCCATACCAGTACTGGCTTATATCTAGGGCTGTGCAAGATGGCATAAAATTCATACTGTGATATAAATTGACCCATAGACGGTAGATATTGCGGTATATAATTTGATCTGTAAATTTAAATGTAACTCTTTTTGAAAGGGTAACATATGTCCATAGAAAAGGCATTGCTGAACTTAATATTTTTTTATTCCTGAACAAATATAGTCTACACAACAAATCAAAACAAATTATGATCAGCTTTTTTTGTTGCATGGATATGGGAAAGGCTGCTTATCAAAATGCTGTGCGTCGTTTCTCTCTCCCTGGCACGTTAATGGCCCAATACTTATGTCCACTCTAGATTCACATTGCCTCCTTATGGACAAAAGTATTTGGAGGTAATGCCGTTCAACATGAAGTTTGAGCGTCCCCAAACTCCTGTCCCTATCGTACAGAAAATAACGTCTTGTTTTAGTCGACGAAAATGAAGACATTTTAGCATAGTTTTTATTTTGTAAACCATATTTAGTCTCGTTCTTATTCAGCAATATTACATTATATATTTTATTATGGTCAGGAGTTGACATCATTTTTTTGCTGTAGTACTCTAATGAGTACCTACTGGTAATCACCCAAATGAGGAAAAACCCAAAACCTTTACCTTACCAGGGGCGCGAGGAGCAGATATTTCTCCTGTTGGCCAATTAATATCACACACAGTTTATACCACACATTACTACTCATATCTATCAACCTTAAAATAAAAAGCTGATGTCTTTTTTTAATGTCCAGATTCTCTTTTTCCAAACTAAACCCCACATACCCCTCAATATTATGGCAATATGAGCTATTCTGCAGCAAATATTTGAATTGTAAAATTTTTTGTCATTTTCGCTCTGTAGTCAAGTGCTTTGGATATGAGTTTCAGTGCAGCTTTCCTTTTAAAGTGTTTTTTTTTAGTGGTGGGCCGTTATCGGCGTTAACGTGCTGCGTTAATGTGAGACTCTTATCGGGCGATAAAAAAAAATATCGCTGTTAATCTATTCACAAAGTTGGTCTAAACTATGCAAGCTTTAGCGGCTGCTAGCCAGGCGTGTTTGGCTCGTTACTCTCGGCCACAAAGCGGGTCCAAATATAAAACAGTTACGGGGAGCAGGGTGTGGTCTTTCCTCCCTGGGAAAGGGAGCTGTTATTTAACAGAGTGACGAGAGGACGGTCATGTAAAACTCCAAACACTCCCGCACTACCTCACACTGAAAACACTACATTTCCCAGCCTCACTAGAGGCTCAATTACCCAGAATGCAAACTTTCTTAAGGCAACAGGCTCATTCTGGAACGCTTAAATCGATAATGGAATCGACATCAATAATTTCTTATCGGTTCCCATCCCTACCCCTGCGTCTTTTCCCTCGGAAACTCTTTTTTTCTACCCCACATCTTTTCCCTTAGAATATTTTTACAGCCAAAACAGGTGGGCGGAGCTACCAGGCCAGTTTCTCCTCCCTCCTACAAGCTTGTGAAACTCAATGAAACCAAAATGGAATATGAGCGTTTATTATTCGTTTTTACACCTGCTACCTACAGCAGCTTCAACAGCCAGTACATGATTTTAATTCAATAATGATAGCTAGATGTATTATTTTTCATTTCGATTCATAGTCTTTTTGTTTGGATATATAATTGCTTGGATATATAATTTTAAAATAGTAGTATAATGACTATATATTTAGGGTGGCTTGGGATCATTGGGGGGGGGGGCTTCAGATCTTCAGCAGAATTAAAATGAGCTATTTTAATCTACATTAATCATTTTAATTTTAATCTGGATTAATCTAGATTATTTCCAAGATTACAGTGAGATTAATCTAGATTAAAAAAATTAATCTATGCCCACCCCTAGTTTTTTTCAGTTCAAGTCTACAATTTTGAAATATTTTTTCTGCACATTTTACCAAAGTAGTTAATTGACGTGTTCAAATGCATGTTAATCAGCTATAATGAATGAATGTAGTAGTAGTCTGTTTTACAGTGTATAAGCCTGAGTTTAGATAGTCTCTATTATCATTATTTACCCTTGGATCTCAACAGAAAGCGACCACTGACTTTCCACGAGCTGAAAATCCATAGAGTACTATGGGCGGTCCCACGTGGTGTGGTCGGTCGCTTAGCAACAGTTCAAACTTTCCCCAGTCACTGCTAGCAAAACAAGTCAGATCTATTCTTTATTCCTTCTTATTAAATAAGGCGACAACATCCTTTGCAGCGAGCGATAACAATGTCGAAGCAGCCAGCAAAGAAAAAGGAGTCTTCATCCAGTCGCCTCTCTTCGTCTCAAGGACGGTCACCTCCTAAAGAGTAAGTTTCTTGTTAGCCAACAAATGGGGTTTAGAAACTTACTGTACTGATGACTTACAAGCGAGCTAAGTAGCAAGCCGAGAGATAAAAAAACCCCCACCAGGTTAGCAAGAATTGCTTAAAAAAAAAGTTTAAACACTATATTACCCGATTTTTCTTGGTGTGTTAATGAGCGACAGTTAGTTTCTGTGAATTACCTCAGGGGACAATGTCTTTTATTAGCACTAATGTCATTATTAGCAAACAGACGTACCGTACGCTAAAATACACTGGCTCTAGGGTCTCCTCATTAGTGGTCAGCGCGTCTGAAGGCCCAGGAGAGCTGAAGAGGAGCCGCTTCCACATCTGGCCTGAATGGAATGAAACTGAAGTCAATGCCGAGAAATGGGACGCAGCCAAAGTTTCAAAGGATGGTAAACCTTGGAAGAGTCCGTTCTCTGTGAGTGTCCTTGGACAGCTTTATGTTGCTATCTGTTAATTAGCCCATTGCTTAGAGAGAAACGGGTGTCTTAGTTTGTTCACTGAACTGAACTTAACTGTTTTATATGACAACATTTACAGCAGTTCTTTGAGGACCCAGAAGGGAAGGTTGAGCTCCCAGGGTCTTTGAAAGTTCACACCTGGAAACGCCCCTCAGGGCACATGGTTAACAAGGTGAGAGTGTGTGAGCCAACAGAGTGGTTTGTGCCTGTCCGCATCCTTCCAGTTTTCATTTTGCTTCAGTTCATCTGATTACAGCATAATTTAGTCCAGTTTTTGTGCATTATAGAACCAGACCAGAATACAATATTCCATGATCACATTTTTGCATTTGTTGCCAGTGTGTCGGTTATGTGATAAAAATATGTTGTCTTACAGAGAACGCCCATAACATAGATACTTCTGTCAGATGTGCAGATTATTGGCAATGCTTTCTTAATCACATGAATTTAGTAGAAGCACAGTCCTTGGCCTGTTTCTTTGGATAATTGAAACATTCTACTTTCTACTTGTCTCACATGAGCCAATGTTGTAATTAAATTTCCTCATTCTCAGCAGAAGCGGCGCACAATTACACTCCCTTGCCTGGTGGTTTGTAGCTATCAGTGCAGGTCAAGGACTGAAACCACAAAACAAGAGATTTACTACACGGTCATGAAAGCACTGATGCTTAGCCGGCATGGTGAAGCCGAACAGCTCGCCATTTGCTCGGCTGTGTGTGAGAAGTCTAATTGATGGAATGAACTAGAGTCAGCCCAATGGCAATGGTGGGCCAGGGCGACAGAAGGAAATCCTCTTCGCTTTCAAGGTGCGCGGGCAATCCGGAGAATTTAATGCAGATTTGATTAGGAAACCTTTATTCCATTTACACTTCATAATCAAGCGTTCATCAAGCTTTGTCCTCCATAGAGCTCAGACTGAAGCGGGTCAGACTGATCACTGAGAGTGATGAAAATAGACTTTTTGAAAATAGGAGCCCAAAGTCTCTGTGGCCAGACCCAGGAAGTCTTCATTCATAATAGAGTAGATTTCTGTCTCTTAGAAACCACCTTTTGGCCTAAAATTAGTAATGGTTCACTGAGGTTTGATATATCAGTTAAGACCCTTCTCAGAATAATACATTTACTATTTTGTAGCTTTGTATGATTTGTGTCTTTTTTTTTATTCATATTGTGCTAGGTTCCAGTTGTAGTGGAGAATGAATCAAGTTTTGATCTCACTTCTGCCAATGAGCATTTGCTGTCGAGTGAGGTAAACCGCAAGGAACCTTCTTTTAGCATTAACCACAAAGTCATAGATTACTGTTGCCCTATCTGTTATATTGGCTCTAGATTAACCACAAAAAATTAAGCTATTTATGTGAGCTCAACTAGTTCAGTTCAGTTAAAAAGGGGTACAGCTGAGGATCTGAGATGAAGCTTTGATGAACATATCTTTACTTTTCTTACTGGTGCTCATCTCTCATGCCCTCAGCTAATGCGCTGGATCATCAGTGAGATCTGCATTGTGTGGAAAGTCTGCAATGGAGTAGCAAGCAAGGACTCTAATCCCTGGAGACCATGGGAACACATCTATTCCCTATGTAAAGTGGTGAAGGGCCACATGCCCCTATATAATGTCTATGGGAAATATGTGGTTAGACTCTACTGGATGGTGAGTTTTCATAACAGGTAGTGTTTGTTATGTAGTCAATAAAGTTTTAATAGTTGCTCATAAATACTAATGATATTTAAGAAATGCACCATTATTTGATCATTTAGATGAATTTGTTTATTTTACGGAGTGAACAGTTAATCAGTAGTGCCACATTAAACTCCTAAAACTGAGTAGGTACAATGATTTTCATTCAATATTCTGTGTTCTGCACTGCACAAAATTCAAGTAAACTTTTGCTTTCTTTGTAATTAAGCATTCTGTTAGTACTAAGAGGAGCATATCGCGACAAATTTGAGACAATAGTGACAAAATATTGTCAAATTGCATTCCAATCTATTTACATAACTACACTAAATTAATTACCCTCTTACTTATGTAATATATGACAGTTTGGGCACTTTTAATTTTTTACACTTTCAATTTCAGTGACACCGAAGAGGAAAATGTCCCAAAAGGATATGTTTTCCTTATGTTACTTTGCATCAAATTCAGATATTAAAAAATATCTTCTCTTCTACTTACAAAAAAGGAATGTTGATTGATAGTGTAAAATATGCAATTTTGAAGAGAACATCTGTTTTCTTTCTTAAATGACAAATAGCAAGCGGGTTAAGGCGACAGCAGCAGTGCTACTTGTGAAAGGCTAAAAGTAAGCGCTTATAGGGAAGTTCTGACTCATTCAAACCTCTTCCAGCGCTGACCCAAAAAATACGCTGTGGCGCCTTATTAGAGAAAGCCCACATTGGCCTTGTGTTGCTGAGGCTGGCTGGCAGGCAGTGAAGCGTGATTAAGAGGTGAACCACTCCACACCTACTACTGCGTATGTCCTGCAGGCATTGATTAAGTGAGAACATGGCTGTTATCAGACAGCCGAGTTTGTGTGTGTGTGTGTGTGTGTGTGTGTGTGTGTGTGTGTGTGTGTGTGTGTGTGTGTGTGTGTGTGTGTGT
>JBBJLR010000160.1:14488974-14506616 GCA_037577145.1 Brachypetersius gabonensis | reverse complement strand
ATAGACAATTGCAAAGTAATACTGCATCTTAAACTTGATTTCAAAGATTTGTATTGAGTAGCTGTAGTGATGGAATGATCAGAGAGAGATACCTTGCTTGCAGTGAATTGTGAAGCAAGTGGGTGGAATAAACTATGTGAACACACATAGTTCTGTGTATTTTCCTGCTATTAAGGCGGTAATAATGAGTGGTAATATGGTGGTAATCAGGTAGTATATAATCTTGTTAATATCAACAACACCACCACCAGGAAGGCCTGGTTTGTCAATTATGGAGGAATAACGACAAGTCCATTGAATACATTTCCTGTACATTGGTTTAATAAAGAAAAACAATGTTGTGCAAATGCAGGAGATAAGTTTTATGTTACTGTGACAAAGCACTGATTTGTAAATTTATTTTATCATATAACATGAGAGTGACAGCAAACATCTTGTGACAATACGCCACTGTGAATAGTACTTTACTGTCAGTGTCTATTATGTGATGTATGTGTGCACTTTAAAGATGCATATGTAAATTGTGTTTCACTGGCATTTCAAAACCGGGTGTTGTGTAGCTGTGTGTGTGTGTGTGTGTGTGTGTGTGTGTGTGTGTGTGTGTGTAAGTGTATGTGTGTCATCACCACTACATAAAAATGGTCATTATTAAGCTGTTTTAAGACTAGTTCACTTTCACCTCTCATTTTGTTCCTTGCAGGTTTTGCGATGCATTTACTTACACACCACCCAACATGCCCTCCTCATATAAAACACATTTTATATTGCTCCTTATTTATACACCAGCATGTAATCATAGAACACACATCTGCATATTCAGATGCCCTCTTTGAATTATTCATGCATTGCTGGAGGTCACCACAACAACACCATTGTGACATAGCGCATCTTGCAACAATGTCATAAAAGCGCGGCACTGCTGTTTAATCATCAACCTGCATAAAAAGGTGCTTGGTTAACACTAGAGAGGGAGGGGCTGAGCATACCAAGGAGAAAAGGTCCTAAATTAGATTGGATAGGCACTTTGTGACGTTGCCTATTGTGATGCTCTCAGTCTCCAGGGTGATACTGAAATGCATTCAGAGTGTGATGACAATGCTCTGCATGTTTAAAATTCATCTATGTAACGCTTAAATTAGGACCAAAGTCCAAGTGATTTAATGCAGATGATGAGGTGGTCACTGTTTCTGATATTCCTGAGATATTTATCTAAGATCTATATTCTCATTGTTATTAATCTTAATGTAGTTCATATAGAATAACAAATACCTTTAGCAGTCATGCATTTGTTTCTCAGACATATTTACTACACCTTCAAATTAATGCTATATATGCTATAAACGTCATGGTTTTCTACATTAATTGGTCATAAAATGTGATCTTGTCTTCATCTATGTCAAATGGTATTGACAAATATAATGTGCCTATAATAAAAACACAAGGAAATTCTGACCTTTCATGTCTTTATTGAGAGCAACCATAAAAACCTCATAGTGTATGTGATCCCTCGAGTTAATAACACCGCGAAGGAAGCCGTTGCTTACTAATAAGAACATTGCTGCATGCCTGAAAGAGCACATTGATACTCCACAGGGGTATTGGCAAAATGCTTTGTTGACTGATGAAATGGTATCAGATTTATTTGTTTTATTATTTTTGGCACACATATTTGTGAAGTGTTTGTGAAGATCAGATCATATTTTATGATAATTTGATGAGGAAAACTGTGAAATTCCAAAAGGTTCACATCCTGTTTCTTGCCACTGATGGATGGAAGGAAGGATGGATGGATGGATAGATAGATATGCGGACAGATAGACAGGTGGACAAATAAAAAAGTGAATCACAGTGTTCAGTTGGGTGCTGAGGGTCTCTATTATTACTATACATGTGACTGCATGCAGATGCTACATCAGACAGCAGCGAATGTCTCGCTATGGTTACACTGCAGTAAACTTTGGTCCCTCCATTGAGAATAATACTGACCACAATCAATTGACAGGTCTTATCAAATCCCCACTAACAGCATTCTGGATACAAGTGATAACTCAATCTGAAGGAAGGGAGAATGACAATACCATTACATTGTATTAAATAACTGATGCTCCTGTAAATAACAGCAGCTTCACAGATGCTGGGCCTGCGATCAGTCAGTGCCTCATATGTAAATGATTCCTTACTTTACAAGGGTTTCTCTACCTCTCAATTCCAAATATGGAATCCCAAGCAGTGGTTATCAGCACTGTAATGCCATAAAATAATTGCTCAATCTCAGCCCTACAAAGCCTCTGATGAACAAATAAAGGACACATTGTCCTTTCCACAACTGTAAAACTACTCTTTGAATAATCTATTCCCTATAGTAAGTTTTCAAGTATTTTCAGTTTCACTGCAGAATGTCTCTTCACAGAGATTTTTCTACGATTGGAGTGCGTCACCATCCCTTTTTTGTTATTGATGTGATGGCTATGGCACGATATTCTTATTCAGATGAATGTAAGTGGTTTTTCTGAAAACGTTTTTGTAAATAATAAGAACATCGGTTTTACTAACTTGTTGTGCCTCAGTTTGAGTATATTTTATATTCTATGGCAGACAGTCTAATATGTAACATATATGTGTAACATGTAGGTTGATTATGACATATAACGTGATGATGACTATCGTGTTTACCAACTGAGCCAATAGTAGTGGCATACTTGCAGTAGATACTTGTAACAACTTTAATCAGAAACTGTAACATGAAGGGTGGTGTGGAGAGCACTGGCCATATACTGGGACCTTCAGTTGATTTATTGTGCCTTAATTTCAAGATGGTGGTGACTGTCCACAACCGACCATGCCACACCCACCTACACAGTCTACACAGAGATGCCTCTGCCAAACCCTCACCCAAGGATCCCAGGGACCAGAGACCTGAGAAGTGAGACATGAAACACAGGGCGGCTACACATATGTGAGGGTAATTTCAACTTAAATGGAACAAGTTTAGAACGAGATTCAACAACAAAAGGACCAATAAAAGATCACAGGTTGATAGCCATACTCTGTCACCTGGTTAATTCTGTGCCGTCTCTTTCCTCTGTTGGTCTGCCTGTGCTTGGAACTGTCAAACTGCCTGACTATTGGCATCATGTGCCCCTTCCCATACCCTCTTTACCATTCCGAACCAAGCTACCACTTTTGGAATTTTCGTGGAAGCTGGGTCCCTCAGACACATGGAAGGTTGATGCTTGAGCACAGACTGACGCAACGAATTCTGCGTGTACTCTGCCCAGGCTAGAAACTCCTACTAGTTATGTTGTCAGGAAAATAGACTCATAAGATGCTTTTGAGCTCTTGAAACATCTGTTCAACCTAACCACTGTATTTGAAGTGGTAAGCTGAGGTCAGGCTAACTGTGGCCTTCAGCTTGGTATTAAATGCCTTCCACATCCATAATACAAACAGGATGTCTTATGGGATGCCACAGACATGAAACATGAACTGGAAGAGGGCCTCAGAAGAGATTTGAAGGTGGTGAACTGACAAACTTTGAGAAGCAATCCACAACACCAGAACTACCGTCTATTCCCTGACACAGGCAGATCCATGACAAAGTCCACCCCAGTGTGTGGTCAGGGACTGTTGGGTATCAACAGAGGTATCAATTTACTGGCAGGCAAATGACCACAGAAGCAGGCAAAATGGGTTCCTTGGTTTTTGGAGTTGTATCTGGGGCAAAGTTGGAATTAAAAAAATGTTTGTCTTTAGTCACTTGAATTGGCATTTTGAGCATTTTAAAATACAGCTCTGAGGCAGTTGCAAAATATATGACATCTCCTTACATTTCCCCGTTTGAACACAATATTTTCTTTATTTTACATTTGACAGTTTCTCTGTTACATCTGAGATAATCTGAATAATACACTACTTATGGGAAATCGCACCTTTAGCTCAGATGTCCTTCTCTGCTCTTGCGTCTCAGGAACTTGGGTAGTGCCGATCCTGACAGAGGGTCTTTCATATGCCAGAGTCTGAAAACCCTGATGGTCAACATGCTGGTGCTGAAAGAAGATTAAGTCAATCCGTCGCCTTAGCTAAATAAATTACATAGCTTCCTGTTGAGAAGTGCCTACAGTGTCAGCATGGCAGCTAATGCAAGTCTAAAGGATGAAGTAAACTTTCCCAAGTCACAGATACAGAGTTTTTTTTTTTAGCTAAAATTCTTTGAATTCTTCCATTCCTTTATAAGCAAGCTGATGTAGGAATCAAACTCGCTCATAATAATTGAGATACGGTTTAATAATTAAATGTAAGTAAATGTAAATGTAAATGTAAATAATTGGTATGCAAAAGGGTGAGCTCAAGTATGACATTTTGAATGGGATCAATCAAAGGATGGGTGTATTTTGAGACTTTTTAAACTTTAAATCTCCTCTCCTGTGTGCACCACAACTGCATTACACTTGCAGCAGAAGAAGAGCTGGAACAGTGAGGAATGATTTTTTTGTTGGAATGCACCTGCCTTCAAAGGGTCATCTACAGGGCACTAACCAACAAAAGTTTGAACATAATGTTGATAAAACTAGTGAATAAGTGCTTTGTCTGTTTCTGAGCTTTTCTTAAGAATTGTGGTATATTGTCTTTTTTTTGTTGTTGGCCACTTAGCTGAGAAATGTAATGTCCGAGAGAGGCGGTTTGATGCAGCTTGACCTCTTGCCCTTCTGAGAGTTCATTTAATAAATAATTCACTTTGTCTTATTGATGGGATGATGAAGGCAAGCGTGAGTATTTATGAGTTCAACAAACTTAAAGTAAACAAAACATTGAAACCAAAACACTAAAAAATAAAGACAGAAATTACAATAATTTACAAAAGAAAACTCACTTAAACAGGACTAACATACATGATGCAAGACCCGACAAAGACACACTGGAACACAGAGGATACTTATACACCATTCAAGCCTAGAAACACCTGGCACAGGAACAGTAAGAATAATTTCTTCTCTCTTTGTAAACTACCATCGTACATTAATATATTACACCCAGTCTTGTACCTTCATCTCTCAAAAAAATAAGTTATAACCCCAGTTTTAAAGAAATCTAGTTCTGACCCTAATAACCTCAATGATTTTAAGCCAATTTGAATGCCCATTTTTATCCAAAATACTCATTCACATCTTACTGATACTAATCTAATAATAATGATAATAATCACCCCTTCCATAGAACAGAGACAGCTTTAATCAAAATAACTAATTGCTTGTTGCTTGCTGCTGACTCCAGCTTATTAAATACTTGTGATACTGGATTACAACTAAACAGATTACAGCCTGACTACAGCCTGTGATACAGTCAGGGGCGAAACTACTCACTTTCTGGGGGCTATGCAATCTTCAATTTGGTATTCAATTTCACTGCTATGCTGATTTCACCCAGCTCTACCTGCCTACAAAGCCTGACTCCGTCTTCCCACCCTCTGTCCTTTCCAATTGCCTTCTTGAAATTAAAACTTCTTTTAATTTTCTCACACTGAATAGTGATAATACAGAGGTCCTCCTTGTAGGTACAATATCTTGTAACCAATGTTTTTTCCTTGACAGTTGATAGTTCTATGGTTTCTCCTTCTTCTCCGGTTATGATCATGGTGTCATCCTCTACAGTAGACTGTCTTTCCCTCAAAACACCTGGACCAACTAATCAGGTCCTTAAAAAATACTTGCTTTTGGTATATACTGTATGATTATATATCTCATAAATGTTTTAGCCAGGCTTCTGTTATCACAGAAATAGACAATTTTGTTTATCTCCCTAAAATGTGATAATTGTATAAAATGATAACATGAAAACATTACAATTAGTTGCTAGGGTATAGACTAGACATTATTTTTGAAGGCAGAGTCTGGATGGTGACTCACAGTTCGCATAGTTCGATTCGGTTTAAGGGGTAGTTTGAAAGTAATCAGAAACAGTAAGTGATAATCACAGTCCATCACTGGATCCCAGACGAGCTGCAGTTGCTTGCCTGAGGCTCCGCCCCGTTCTGCTGCTACTGGCCGCATCGAGCCACTGCAGGAGCAATGCCCCGCCCCCTCCGCTGCTATTGGCCGCATCGAGCCACTGCAGGAGCAATGCCCCGCCCCCTCCGCTGCTATTGGCCGCAGCCAGCCACTCCAGGTGCAGAGCCGTGACTTTGTGCTTGTCACGTGACACTGCGCGCGCTCTCAAAACACGCAGCGCGGAGGAGCGCGAGCGGAGCAGAAACATCCGGGTGCTGTGCGAAGGGGACAGGGCGGGGCCAAAAGAGAAAGAGAGAAGGACAGTAAAAAAGGATTTTTTTCAGAATGGAGAAGATTTGTGGCATTTAACAGTAAACGAAAAGGATAAAACGGAAAGAGCACAGTGGGGCGCAGATCAAAAACGGAAGAAAAAAGAGAAGCAGGCAGCAGAAAGAGAGAGAGTGGTAAAGACGCAGTGGAGTGTTCCGAGAGGAGAGGGGCGGGGCTAAAAGGGAGAGAGAGAAAGAGACACAGAGAGAAAGAAAGAAAGAGAGAGAGAGAGAGAGAGAGAGAGAGATAGAAATGCGCAGCGGGACTTTAGAGAAGACTGCACGGTCGCCCTACCAGCGCTCCTGAAAAACGGCCTCACCGAAGAAACCCCGTCACTTATCAACATGAGTCATGGACGACATGGTGACCAAAACCCCTGAACAGTAAAAAATGTGAGACTCACAGAGAGCAACGTACTGCAAAGACAGAGAGAGAGAAAGAGAGAGAGAGAGCGCGGCGCCCCCCACCCCCTCCTCTTTTTCCTCATCCTCATCTTTACCGGGTGCTCTAGTCTCAGGTGCTCCGTCCATCGTCGTGTCGGCCGAACCTGGGGAGAAAATGAAGAAGTTTAATATCCGTAAGGTGCTGGACGGCCTCACCGCTGCGTCGTCCCCCTCGTCGTCCCCTCAAACAGGGGCTAAGGAGAACGACTTCATCATCCCTGAGACCCTCCAGTCCGAGCACTTTCAGCTGTGCAAGGTGCGTGTGTGTGCGTGGCAATGGTTTGCTTTGCGGTTCCCCTGTAGTTGGTTTTGTGTGTATAGACGAGCTCTTGGGGACTGAATGTA
Organism: Brachypetersius gabonensis; assembly: GCA_037577145.1. Taxonomy (NCBI): domain Eukaryota; kingdom Metazoa; phylum Chordata; class Actinopteri; order Characiformes; family Alestidae; genus Brachypetersius; species Brachypetersius gabonensis. The sequence goes on along the minus strand of JBBJLR010000160.1, from coordinate 14,499,514 downwards.
AACTCATGTAAAGACTCAAACGCGGCAGGCGGGTTGGTGTGTGTGTGATGCTCGCTGAGGATGAGTCGTGTTCCTTTCCAGGCGGCCGAATGCGGCAGCCAGCGCCGTTTTCCTGCCAAGAGCTGTTTGACGCACATTTGGCAGGACTGGAGATTTGGATCTCTCAGTCCTGCAGGGCAGCGATGCTCCACAGTGAAACCGGCGACAGATAAATAAAAAAACGCGCCGTCGTGTTTATGGGGAAAGGCAAACCGACACGTCCGCTTAATTCTCTGTGTCTGTGGAGGAAGAGATGTTATTTAAGAACATGTATATTGTGACTGAACTGCGCTGGCCTGAAACCTGCTGTCCAGTAAAATATAGCCAACATAGCAGTAAAGGCTTTACAGCGTTGTGTTCAATAAACGCAGTTTCGCTTCTCTCAGATTTGTGTTCCCGCATTGGAGCGTTTGATGTGTGTGAAGCGCACAGTCACCCAGTCTGATTCTGCGTCTCTGGACGTGCTGCTCTGACTCGACTGCATGGTGTGGTGTGTGTGTATGTGTGTGTGTGGTATCCTATTTGTTGGGGGTGGGGGCGGGGGATAAACAACCCGGCTATTGCATAATCTGCTGGATTGGGATTAACATGTCAATCGGCGAATCACAGAATAACATGATGCGCATGGGAACATTTTACCATTTTTCAAACATTTTACATTTTAGTTTGTGATTGTTAGGACCCCCAACCCACACACGTTTTTCAATTTAGGGAACAGCCAACACAAATACGTCATTTAAATTAGAAATAATCTTAACTGTGACAGGATGCATGACATTTGTCATTTGCTGAAGGCCCCCCTCATTGCACCCTTTACATGTATTGTGAAAAATTACTGAATTATTGAACAGGTGCGTCGTAATACTGTTGCGTAGCCGTTACCTTGCGTGGCCCTTTGAATGAAGGCATTATTTTAAATGCATTTTGTCAAGTGAGTGACAACTCTCTACACGAAGCTACTAATTCAGGCTAGCTTTACCTTGGGAAACACAGTCCAACAGCACACGGAGAGATGGAGATGGGCTTATTGCTCTGATTTTAATAATGTGAACGTGGGGGGACAGAAGCAGCGGGCCGCTCAGTAGGTCTCGTTAGGTCTTGTCTCACTGGCCTGCATGTGTCGAGGACTGGAGCTTGTTGCTCTGCTCGTTGAGGCTGACACCCTTCGGCAACTGCAGGTGCCCGAGCGGCGGTTACGTAACATGCTTAGGCCCTCACTCACTCTCTCATTAAGCAAAGGGAGAGCGAGAAATGACAGCTGGAGAAAAGGGCTTTGTTGCTGTTAACCTGTAAGACATACCTCGTATACACACACATACACAAAGATATATAATATATAGGCCTATTTTAAATTAAAGTCTGTAGGTGCCATGTTGTAGTCCTTTTGTCACAAAGCATATATTCTTTATAACGTCTGATTCTCTCTTATGTGCATTTTTCCCCATTGCCTTCCTGGACACCAGACTGTTCGTCATGGCTTTCCCTATCAGCCGTCCTCTATGGCGTTCGACCCGGTCCAAAAAATCCTTGCCATCGGGACTCAAAGTGGAGCTTTACGATTGTATCCTTTATTCTCAGATAATGTGTGTGTGTGTGTCTACATGTGCATGTTTTGTCAGCATCAAGGAAATACCCGTAAGTATTGTTTTTTAAACTGTTTGTCTCTGCTTGTTATACTGACTAAGTGCAAAGCACTTTTGGACTCTGTTTTTTCACACCAGTGACATCACTCTTTGCTTATGTTGCTCTCATGTCTTGATCAGTGACTTTGTGTGGTCATGCTGAAACAGGGATTTGAACTACACATTGCGCCAGGAAGAGAGCAGATCAGGCTAGTGAAAATAATCGGTGTTTATTTATCCTCTCGTTGCTATGGTTGATGGGCAAAAATATGATTTTGATCTTTTAGCATGTGTAAATCAATCAAATCTCATGACTTGTGAAACTTCTCGTTAAATGTATAAAGTCTCTATTGATGTCGTGGCTTTAGAAACACAGTTGGACTTTCAATTGTTTTAATTACACAACATCACATATTGAAGTTTCATAGCCTAATTGAAAAGATCTCGGCTTTGCTTCTTCATACCATTTTCTCATGATAGACAAAGTTGCTGTCAGATCAGTGAATGGACTTGATTCCACCCCCTCCCCTCTGCCAGCTGAGCCGCCTCAGTGTAAGTTGATGCTGACGGCAGCACTTGAGAGAATTGGCCCTCTTTAGAAATAGATCGCTTTTGAGGAGCTCACTCTTAGTATGCCTTGTTCAGTGATTGTGATCAGATAAGAGTCTTCTATCAAGAAATGAGGAGCATGAGACAAGGCCCCAGTTTTGGATTAGTGGTGCCTCCTGCCCCTTCACAACCTTTTCTCCTTTACCTCTCCTCCACAATGCCACCTAGAGGCCCTATTCTTAGCTGCCAATTACAGGTGGTCCTCCAGTTACGCCATAGATCCGTTCCTTCAACAGTGATGTAACCTGAATTTTGGTGTTAGTCGAAACACACCCTTGACTAAGTCACTTACTGATCCTAACACAGTTCTAAAATCATAAAAACACAACTTAGCCACAGAAACATAACTAAACCTCACTCATATGCCTTATTACTACGTATTCTTCCGGTGCGTGGAACCAAACTATTTTGCTCATGTGGTCCGTAAGTACAAAGCTAACGGTGTGAGCCGAGAGGGCCAAACGTTGTATGTCGAGACTGTTGTAACCTGAGCACCACCCCCGCAGTTATTTTTTAAACATGCCCTGTGTTTATTTTTTTCACCATACCCCCGTTTTTTGTTATAATTTTTCTCACTGAAGGTTTGTTACCAACTCCTGCACAAGGACTGACACTAGGACTGGTTGCTGGAAAAGGGGTTATTGGGTGGAGTGAGTAGTGAGGAAATTGTCTTTGCTCTGGGATTGGCCTTTTACTTTCACTGGATGGGCCAAATGCCACATCAAAAGTGTCTTTTGACTCCATAGAACTCCATGGTCTGAAAGTGGGGCTCTTTTCATTGGTGGTGTGGCCGTGTTCAATAGTCCGTTAGCTCTGTCTCTTTGAGTCCTGGTTTTTCCTGCCTCTGAGGATGATATTAAGTGGCAGATCAAGGGGCTAGAGCGGTGCGGTGCGCTGGCAGAATCGTCCGGAAGATTACTGCAGAAAAAAGGAGAGGAAAGTCTACAGTTTCACGCCAGCGGGCTAATGCACTGTGATCCCAAAAAAGCGGGTTGCTCTCCGTCGTCCTCCACAGGCTAGAGAATGTGTTTACTGTCCCCAAAGTGGCACAGACGCAAAGAGAGAGAAGGAAAGGGGAGGAAGGATTGTTGAGACTGAAAAGGGGAAAAGGAGATGAAGAAAGAGGAGGAGATATATTTCTATGTGTCTTCTGTTTTTTGCCAGTAACTGTAATCAGAAAGGCTGTGCTTGGAAAGAGATGGAAAAAAAACACTTTTGCCCATTTCACTTCTGCTTAACTGGCATAAAAAGATAAATAAAGTCTTGGCATTTGCTTTCAAGTGGGGACTGATTAAAGTTCACTAAGAGAATTAAAAATCTTGCTGCCAGTTCTGTAGATGGACAAAAAACAAAACAAGAACAGTAGTATATTAGTAGGTGGCTGTTTTTCTGTTTTTCTGTGACACTTGGCTTTATGGCCCTGGACATTGTTTTAGAAAACTGAGCTGCTTTGGGTGCTGAAGCTGGACTTCTCCTCAGCAGCCTGGTGCCGGGTGGTCGTTGTCCTTTGTGGAATGGATTGTTAAGTGCAGAGGAGAGAAAATGGCAGACTCATAACTCAGCCAGCCACACAGGCCCACTGTCTCTGGCTCGCACACAGATCTATTGATCAGATTCTCTCTCTCTCCCTCTATCTCTATCACACACACACACACACACACACACACACACACACACACAAACACCCAAGTAGAGATGGTCGCGCAATGACTTAATTGGAGAGCGGATACATAGTAAGTAGTCTCCCGGTTGGGGTCACCACACCGTTCTGTAGGGCATTTCACTGCTCCCCTTTGAAGCATGAGTTTAAAAAATGCTCCGGCTCTAAATCTCTCAGTCCTGCCAATAAAGTGAAGTGATTGTCTTTAGTGCTTGATCGATATACTAGATGATAAAAATTATATTAAGATTCCACAGGTTGTATGTATTAAAAACCGGTGTGAGGGCACAGTAAAGACAGCATCTGTATCAGTGATTCTCATATAGAGACACTAATTGACATGTACTCCAGATCAGAATTAATATTTTGTAGCTTTCTGTTTTCAGAACTTATACTTTTCTCTAGTTACATGGGTCACATTTTCTGTCATTTTTTTATGGATGTTTGAGCAGCTCATACTCGTAATTGTCATACAGAGATATTTCTCTCTGCCTTTCTAGTGTTCAGTTTTAATCCTTTCACCATTAAAACAGCAGCTACCTCAAGGAAATAGTTATTAGTCAGGTTTATACATTTTTGTGTCATAGCGTTGTTTCTTTGTTAAGAACTGCAGCTGCAAGGATAATGTTGGTAACAAACAATACAACTGAACAGTAATTCAAATAGCCCAAATTATTTGAGCTCTCTCAGTCTGCTCCGACCTTATTTATTTTTTTGTTAAGATCACACAGACTTATTTATAAGGTTTAGTACACAGTATTACTTACTTTGAACAAAACCTCATTACTGCAGGCACCAGGGCTGGTATTAACTCAGCCATCATAAATTGGAGGACTGTGTCCTGAGCCACACTGTGAAGACTGTGTCTACAACATGTGAAGATTTGGGTGCGTTCTGAGTAGGTTGAGAAATGTTGGTGATCTAGTGCTCATAGTGCTAACTAAAGAAACAGATTTTATCATGAAAACATGTCTTGACTGATTTACTGCATCTGGTGAATAATATATTTTTCACCGAACCGTTTAAATTCTGTGTTCACATTCATAGTGGTCACTCTTGTCTTCTGATTTCTCATGTGATTGGCTGTAGTTGAAAATGACATGATCTTGCCTGTATTGATGCAAAAAGCTAGCAAAGACAACATTTTTTACAAGGATGTTGTTTTCTCTGGGTCAGGGATCACAACTGTTACATGTGTTTCAAAGTACTTTTGTTTTGTGTCATATCGAGTGTGTGGGACTGATTCTCACACAGAGACTTTGAAGTGGGCCTCGTCATTTGAAGAGAGCTTGCTTGTGTGTATGTATATAAGTGTGAATGATGTGTGTGCTGGGAAAAGAAGCTTAACTCCTTCCTCTCTGCCATTGTGACACAATAGCATACGTCAGATTCTGTGTATGTGTGTGGGTGTGTATCGGAGCAGAACTGCTAGCCTTTGGCTGTGGGGGATAGGCTGTCAGGACGTATGTGGCTAGATGTGATTGGATGCATCAGTAACCCCAGCCAGATTAGCGATTCTCAGAGAGACGAAGAGATGCTTTCAGAGATGTCCTGTCACACTGAGCCACCTCAGACAGCAGTTTCTTGCCTTCTCTCAGTTGTTTAAGTAGGTTTTATTTAATGTAACGTATTTAATGTACGCATAATATATTTATACATATATGTCAGACATGCACCGGAATCAGAAAATATGTGTACAGAGTTGGTATGTCCATTAAATTTACTTAAAATGAAAAACAAAACTAAGAATTGTCAATTATTATTTTGATATCTGAGCTGTTTATCCTAACCAGGGTCAAAAAGCACAACCCAGCATATCATTGCAGGACAGACACACACACACACCTGCATCTATGGGAAATTAAGCTTTTCCAATTTTCTTCTTGTCTTTAGACTATAGAAACACTTGTAGACACAAGGAGAACATGCAAACTCCACACAGAAATGGCCCACAGCTTTCCCGGCTGGGAATCAAACTAAGGATCTTGTGTTGTGAGGCAACAGCATCTGATTCGTCAAAATCTGAATAAACAGAATTGTCACAGCTGATCGGATAGAAAGGAAGATAATCAGTCTCTTTTCAGATCCTCGAGACCCCACCCACTAGATTAGTTGAAGATCCGCCATTTTGTCTGCTAGTTTTATGAGCACGGATACGCCGAGCGCTATGGCTACAGGCAAAGGCAAGTTACACATGAAGTGTTGTGTTGTTGGCTGCAAAGAACAGCAGAAATCCCTGTACTTTCTCCCAGGCAAAGAAAACCAAAGGACTAAGTGGCTCCATTTAATTTTCAATGACCATGTCCCAGAAACACTTCACAAGAATCTTGCGGTTTGTGCGAACCACTTCAAGGTAGACTGCTTTGTGAACCTCGGACAGTACACAGCAGGATTAGCCAGCAAACTGTGGCAAATTAAAAAAAAGATGTTAGTACTTTCAAATAATGACTTTTGTGTTTCTATCGCAGTTGAGTATGAACTAGCTTGTTCATTTCATATCGTTGCGTTTTGTATTTATGGGATGGGTGGGACGTGACCAGCAACAGCTTATTTGCATAAAAGTGACAGAGCCCTGAAACGGCTCATTTTGAAAGGGACTGAAACTTTAAAGAATAAAGCTGTTTATTTCTCTTTATGTGAGAGTGATTTTGCACAAAGAACTTCATGAACATGTTTTGTATAAACAATAAACAGATTATAACTTGTTTTTAAAGTGAGTTTTGCATAATATGTGCCCTTGGTAGTATTAATACTGCCTTTGACTAGTCAGCTGCTGCCCACAACACTGACTAGTGCATATTAGATAACTAGTTAACTAGTCTATGCAAATCCTATATCCCATCTGCATACACACTCATACTTGTACTCACATCACTTTCTGCCAAACTCTTGGTCTAACCCCAGCAGAGGTCTTATGAGTTTTGTGTGCGGTAAGGAAAATTTTCACATTGCCAAAACATGTCCTCAGCATCCGTCCAATGTCCCCCAACATCCCTGCAGCTAAACACATGTGTCTCTGCGTTAGGGACACATGAGATGGTCAGAATACCATAGTACGGTTATTTGCTGCAGTTGTGCCAAGAGTGAATAGCCGTTGGAACCAGCCCCCCCCACATACACACACACACACCTTAGGAGGAAGAAAGCTTTCCAAAGGCTATTCACTTAGGTTTAGGCTTCATCTGGATTTAGGAAAGTCATTTTTTGAGGGCTTAGTGATATCACATCTCTAAGGACAACAGCACATATATTGAGCATATTGTGCACATATATTACATTTGAATTGATGTCTGGAGAGAAACACATCTTCTTATTCGGTGTATGCAGAGATGGAATCGGTCCATCTGAAATGCAGATATTTCTTTTGTGTAATCTAATAAGCCAGGCTTTATCTTTAGCCAGACTGTTTGTACTTTACTGCCGCTTGCCAGAGGAAGCCTTTTAACTGTGACAGGGACATGAAAAAGGGGGAGTGAATGTGCTCTTGAACCTGGTTGTCATAGAAATGTGCCCTTTGTGACGTCCTCAGAAAGGCTGTTAAATAATTTACAGTACAATTACCCCCGCATCTTTGTTCCTGACTTCTGAACTTGAATCTGAGGCAGACTGATTGCTAACTGGGTGACATTCTCTCAGAAGAAGACATTTGATTCACTGCCTTGCTGTAAAGCCTAATGGCTAACTTGGAAAGAGATTTAATGTGGTCTACTTTCCTGAAAAGTTCAGAGTGAGGGCAACAGATGAAGAAAACTGGCATCTGTTATATCTATTAAGTGACAAAAATGACATATATTGAATGACTGTCTGTGACCCGGTGAGAATCGACGTCAGCGGACATTAGGTTAGTGGCTCAATATAACTACTATCACATACATAATATTTTCAGAGGGGTCTGAAAATATATTAGCTATTTTCACACATGGTTCTAGTTTAGATATGTGGCCAAGAAACTGTATTGACACTGAATGATTAAATATGGACAAGACCATTACGTATCAACTGTCTCCATTTGCTTCTTTTCTCTGTATCTTCCTCTCTCACACCAGCTGCCAGGTTGTCCTCCCTCGCCACACCTATAAACCTTCCTCTTTTCCTCCTGTCAGATAGCTCCATACTCCTTGACCCAACACTTCATTAGCATATGTCCAAACCAATCTCTCTGACTTTTCCTCCAAAATAACTCCTGATTCTGTCCATCCTCAGCACTCACAATACAAATCTTAATATTTTTAACTCTGCCACCGCCAGCTCTACTTCCTGTCTTTTTGTCAGTGCCACTGTCTCCACTGTCTGCCACTGTCTGCCACTGTCTGACTCCTGCTACTCTTCTCTACCAATAGTTAGCGATTCTACTCTCTATTAAATGCCACAAAAATTAAGACAAAGACTGATGGCAGCACCATTTGTACAAGAGCTTAAAATTTTTTTGACCAGTCAAAAAGCTGCAGAAGTTTATGACTGCTTCTCAGTCTCCTTATTACTACCAGATAATTGCTTTAAAAATGACATTGAACAGATGTTTGACCGATGTTTGATATTTGACGAACTGATATTTGATGTATTTATTGATCTCTGAAAGAGTGGAATGTTTACTCTAAACTTTAAAACTGTCTGACCTGCTAGTCGTAATTTCTACATTTTATAAAGACTTATGTATCAATATCAGCATCGGTGGATGTGAAGAACAGTATTGAATATCGGCATCTTTGTTTATTTTTGTATTGCATTTAGATTCATTAGATTTTGCTGTGTTTTTCTCTGCTGCGGATTTATGTTTCTCTGTGGTTGCTCTATGTTTTATGGGATGCTGTTGCTGAGGGAGACAGACACAGACACTTCCTGTCACTGTGTCCTTGGTTGGGAATACCTATTGCCTGCGAGGTCACCTACCTGTTCAGTAATTACAAACAACAGATGCAATGCTACGCCTCACCAACTTAATCACACAGACACACACAAACTCGTGCATGTATGCTTGTACACATGTCGACAGTGGCCAAAGTTTAAGCCAATTTCTCTCTTTCAATTCAGCCACTTTGACACATGCAAGTTAGAACAGTCTGTCTTTCGCAAACGCACACACACACACCAATTCACACGTCATTACGCTAATGAGGCTGGCCGAGCTGTCTAACTTGGCCGTCACTCAGCTAATCTCACTCCCCATCAAAGGTTGCCCTAGGCTCATCGATTTGTTTCATCACTGCTTCAAAGAGACTTCCAGGCGGACAGTCTTTCACCCCCTGCACTGCAACTATTTGCCCAGTTAGACTGGCCCAGGTGTTGTTCTCTGAGAGACACACATGCATGGAAGTGCACAGACTTTAGTCTTACTGTCATAGAGAGGACTAGATGTCCACATCTAAAACTAAACAGAGTCTTGTATTTTTTAGCTGCATTTTTGAGGAATAATAATGGAAAAATTATCTTCACAAAATGTTTTTTTTTATCAACTTGAGGCTGTTAAAGGGCTAAATACAAACACACACGCAAATGCACACAAACTCTTCTGCTGTGATAAAATGTGTTTGCTTAAATGGGGGTATTTGAGAGTGCTCCTCTGTGACACAGACAGGTGTTACACTGAATGTTACTTACCATCGTCCCTCATACATTCATATATACACACAGACACAGAAGGAGTGACAGTATATGCTTGTGTGTAAGAGACTGTTTCTGGGACAGCTGTAACCATGACAGGCAGTGTAACTCATGCCTCTCTTTTTCTCTCTGTCTGCCTTTTCATTTTGCAGTGGATTTTCCATAAAATGGCAAAAGGTTCCTTTTTCTCTTCCTCATATTTTCTGCCTACTTTTTCCATTCCCCTATTCGTTTTCTCTCTCTCTCTCTCTCTCTCTCTCTCTCTCTCTTTCTCTTTCAGTTGGTTACTCAGCAAAAGCAACATTACACCAACTTTAGCCTCATTCTCAGTTTTTTTTGAGGGGGCAGAAAGAAGAGATCTTACATAAGCAAAAGCTGCTAAAAATACTTTTGCTTTCATCACTACTGTAGCCATCTTCACAGTAATGTGCTTTCAGAGGAAAAAGAAAATATTAAATAGATGAAGAAAAAACAGCTAAATGGATGCCGTATGCTGACTGGAATGTGGCAGAAAGCAACAGAAAGATGCATATCTGTCTATAAGCTTTATGACCTTATTCTTCAAAAATGTGCCAGTGCTGACAGAAAGCACTGTGTCATCAAAGAGGAATTGTGCTTAGTCATTGTTAATATTATTTGGAAGTGAAGTAGTGCTGGGCAGTATTTGTCATCTACAATTGCTATGCCACAATATTGATTTTTAGTTTTATTGATAAATAGCAACAACAAAAACACATTGTATGTAGTTTGCATGGTTTTTAAGATTGTTTTGAAAGAACAGTTTAAATTAGGGGTGGGCATAGATTAATTTTTTAAATCTAGATTAATCTCACTGTAATCTTGGAATTAATCTAGATTAAAATAGCTCATTTGAATTCTGCTGAAGGTCTGAAGCCCCACCCCCCCAAATGATCCCAAGCCACCCTAAATAATACTATTTTTAAATTATATATCCAAACAATTATATATCCAAACAAAAAGACTATGAATTGAAATGAAAAATAATACG
>JBBJLR010000160.1:14438878-14455887 GCA_037577145.1 Brachypetersius gabonensis | reverse complement strand
TCTCTCTCTCTCTCTCTCTCTCTCTCTCTCTCTCTCTCTCTCTCTCTCTCTCTCTCTCTCTCTCTCTCTCGCTCTTCCATGTAATGCGTCTCCTGTCTCTCATTTTTCAGGCGATCCATTCTGTGGCCTGGCACCATGAGGGGAAACAGTTCATCTGCAGTCACTCAGATGGCACACTGACCATATGGAATATAAAGTCCCCAGCCAAGCCTGCACAGACAATCACTCCACATGGTGAGACACAAATACACACACACACACACACACACACCAACGTACTCTGCAGAGATCAAACATTTTATAGCATCTTTGGATTTTATTGGTTTCATAAGCAGTTATTTTCCAATATTTAATAGCTGTTTTTAAATCTGTAAATTAGGTTTTCACAATTATTACACAAATGTTCTCTCTGTTTTGTCACCTACTCAAATGTACCCACGCAAACACACTCCAAATTGTTAAAACTGATGATGGTTCCAGACTGAGGATTACAAAACTAATCTCAATCATCTCTCTTTCAAAAGGTTACATCATGCATCTCTTGAAAAGGCTTGTCAATGTTCTTCTGTAATTTGATTTTTTTTCATTCAAAGCAGCTTACACTAATCAATGTCCCCTCCCTTGTTTTCTTTTTAAGCGAAGTTTTAATTTTCCACATTCGTTTTGCTTGACCCCTTTTATTGTGATATGGTGGGTTTTTGAGAAGCTTGTGGACCTGGTTCTTTTTCCCATGAAGAAAAACCTGTTTGCGCTTTTGATACACTTTTAGAGCCCTTTTTTATCCACAGCCCCATGTCCTTCTGTTCTCAGAATGAGAGAGAAAGAGGAAGCGTGGCAGGAGGAGAGGGAAAATCACTGTTGCTCTACCGCTTCATGAGTGAAGTGACTAAGATGAAAGGAAAATTGTGTCAAGATTTTTGTTGGTGCTTAAAATTTTCAGAGACCTGTTATTTAGTCTGTTATGGCCTTGCTTTGTAATATAAGGTTAGATTTTTTCCTTGAGGTTTTTATGCTGCAGGGAAGCATTAGTTACGTTTCTTTAAGCTCCTACATACCACCATTCAAGTTCCTGAAGCAGATGTCCTGCATGTTATTGTAAGCTCACATTTGATGCTGAGTCACAATGTAGGAATGTAAAAGTAAGGCTGAAGATAAAAGTGAAAGGAGAGCGAGAGAGGGAAAAGTTATAGGAAGCCAGGGAAAGGAAATCTGTGATTTAGGGCAGACCTGTTCAATTTATCTGCTTTGCTTCTATTTCAGGAAAGCAGCCCAAGGATGGAAAGAAGCCAGAGCCATGTAAACCCATTCTTAAAGTAGAGTACAAGACAACAAGAGCAGGGTACAGTGTACTAATTTGTATTGCTGTTTATGCTGTTTTAATGGAGTATTTCAATATATTTCTATACCAGAATTGCTTGGTAATACTGTCACAAATATTTAAAAAATATAACTTAATTAAAATGAAATTAAACTTAAACTTAATTAATTAAAATGTATGTATTACACATTTTTTAAATGTATTTCACATTATTATTATTACTATTATTATTATTATTATTATAATTATTATTATTATTATTATTGTAATAATAATAATAAGAAGAAGAAGAAGAAGAAGAATTTTTAACCATTTAAATTCCCAGACTTGTTACACTCTATTATTCAGTAACTACACGGAAAGCAGCCAAAGAAACCAGCCATTTAAGAGGTTAACATTTAACAGGCTTAAGGCTTTTTTTAAACATTTTTAACAGGCTATGCATGGTTAGTTACTGTTCACATAAGTCTATTTTTTGAAAAATTGATTAATGAATTAATTATTTGGAGATCAGCCAAATATCCCCACAAAGCAATGTTTTTGATCAACTGGATTACATGATCTGCATTAGCTTGGCAACTGTGCCTCACTTTTAGATGTGTGTGTTTGTGCTTACATATCTGTCCATGCAGTGATCCATATATGATCCTATCTGGGGGTTTATCATACGACACGGTTGGTCGGCGGCCATGTTTGACGGTAATGCATGGGAAGAGCACTGCAGTTCTGGAAATGGACTATCCTATTGTAGACTTTCTCACACTCTGTGAAACGCCATATCCTAATGGTATGTTATCATCTTAAATTATGCACACATCTCCCTAATTTCCTATCGTTTCTTCTCCTTTCATTCTAATATTTGAGCCTTTGTGTTTTCTTCATCTGTTACATTTGCATTTGTATCCTTTTTTGACTTCCTCCTCTTTGCAGCACCCAGGCTTTTGATTGTTTTGGAACACTTGCTTTGCCCTTTAAAACAATTCATTCTTTTGGGGCCATTCATGAATTTTAAGGATGTTGTTTTATGCCTCTCCAAAGCCTCTCCGTAACTGTTTGTGAAGTGTTGTTAGAATAAAAATCAATATCGGTACCAATTTTGTTAACGTAGAGTATATATTGCAAGTCTCATTCATGTTGATTTAATTGTTTTTGATTGCCAAGTTTAGGATTTGATACTTTTCTTTTACAAGCTATTGATTAAAGTAGATATTCAATATCTTTTTTACCCAATGGTGGTTTAACCTTTTAAGACAATCCCAAAAATGTGACTATTTCTGCAGATTGACCTGTAGTTTCTGTGGGGAACACGTATTCACATTTGTTCTTGTTATTTGATTTGCTAATGAACATTTGTCCACCTAAAATGTACACAAAACATTTTTTAATTTGTAATTATGAACCAAAATTATGTATTATGTTTATAAAATTAAATAAGGACAAACACTGAAGACACTACTAAAAAGCATGTTTTGGTAAAACTTCTAAAATAGTTTTCAGAGAAATATTCTTAAAGACTCTCAAATGGGGAAAGCCAGGTGAGAGTGAGGCTGGAGCAGGATGACATGGGGCTGCTTTTCTGCCATTGGTACTGATGCATAAACATCATTAAAGGAGACATGAATGGACTAATTTATATGGAGATATTAATATTTAATCTCATTAGTTAGTAAAGGAGAGAAGATGAACATTTCAGTAAAATAACAACCACAAATAGCCAAACTGGAAATAGGGTGCGTAATTGTTCTTGGTCAGGATAATTTCTGTTCCTCCCAAAGTCCATGAGCTCAGCTTCGGTAGCCAATTCCTTTTCTGTCTTTTGTCTGAAGCATATTTAATCAAGTGCAGAAACTCATAGCAGCTCCATTACCTACCTTTGTTTCGGACTCGTTAAAGAAACGCAAAAAATGCATAATGCGTTTTTAGTCACACTGCCGTTCACATGTGTTGCAGTGGTCTGGCCTCGAGTATTAGAATTTGCTGTGGTTTAGGGCCTCCCTGGGTTAAAAACCTTAAAAACTTTAAAAAAGTTTTAAAAAACTGTAATTGTGATTTGAATTTGTTGACGAGTTATCACTGAGCACACTGTTTTTGACAAAAATATATATAAAAAAACAGTAAAGACTCAAACTTGTCAGTACAAAATGTATATTAAAACTATAAAAATATGTTACAAATTATGTACTTATCCAGTGAAATGTATAGCAAAATATTTATATAGCAAAAATAACAATTAATTACTGTTTGTGAGTCTCGCAAGCTTCTTATTGATAATATATTGATAACAATGATATTGATATGTATATAGAAAGGGAAATTTGATATTTTGCGATATTTTCACTTCCTTAACATTTCTTTCGTCGTTTGTTCTCATGCAGATTTTCAGGAACCTTATGCTGTAGTGGTCCTTCTAGAAAAGGATTTAGTTGTTATCGACCTTGCACAAAATGGGTATGTGTATCTTTTTGTTATGCATCTTTCCATATTGACTAATCCAGTCACATCAAAACAGAGGCGTAACCGCTGATTACACTGTAACTTTCTCAGACTACTAAATCATCAGACATGCATGTGGTACCGGTGATTTTGATGCATCACTGTTATCTAATGTACTGTAAGCACACTTTGATGCATGTTTGATAATATTTCTGTAGTTACCCTATCTTCGAGAACCCATATCCCTTGACGATTCATGAGTCTCCGGTGACATGTTGTGAATATGTTGCTGACTGTCCTGTGGACCTCATTCCTGCACTTTACTCAGTTGGCTCTCGCCAAAAACGACAGGGCTACAGCAAAAAGGTATGCACACCTGCTTGTTTTTTTATTTGTTGTTTTTATACTCTGTTAGAAACATGGTATCATATGTATGCTCTGTCTGTTAATTAATAATATCTAATATTTTTATATAAAAACAATTGTAATTAAACCTTATTTGGCTTTTGAATGAGCAAAACCAATAGTTAAGTTGAAAACATAGAGTAGCAGTGGTGTTCAGTGCTCCGTGGATGTGGGCATTGATATCCCAGTAGCAGCTACTCTTCTCAGAAAAGACGTATTCTGTTAAAGGTGGTCAGATTCACTTGTATTTTTTTGAAGCAACCCTTACCTCCAGCAAAATTACTCCCTCTACAGCATAACAGACCTCTGTACTGTAGAGATCACAAGCTCTGTCCTGTACTTTCTCTTGCTGCAAACCACACCACATATTATCCAGAACTGAGGAATATTGTTAGAGATGATTCATTTAACTGTAGCACTTTTTCGCACATCTCTGTAGATCAGTGCCTGTGGTGTATATATATCACTGGACTCTCAAATGTGCATTCAACTATGTAATGGGGTTTTTATGCACTGAAACCTTAATGTAATATTCCTCTCTGTATAGTTTTGGATGGACTGTTCTGCTGACACAGTATGATCACGTCCTGCACTGAGTCTCGATCAACTAAGGAACGTGTTCTCTTGTACGTTGCACTAATGCAAAAGCGTCATGGCCACTGGATGTGTATTTTTAACCACAATTTCAAGCCCTCTTTACCAGTGTCTAGCCCAAAGATTTGAATAAAGATGTCACTTGGTCAGTGGTCCTATATGAAACATTAGCTGTGTCTTTGTGACTAAAGCCCCAGCATCCCTGCCCCAATATTGAACATTCCTTCAATGACACTTACATTTTTTCCTCTTGATGCAAAATTTAGGTCAACTGGCCTGCTCAGCATTTGTATATAAGCTATTGAACATGATAGGATGTTAATTTTCATGGAAACATCTGTACTCATTGTTTCTTTTCTTTGTCACCCATCTGTATAAGCTTTTTCCATATGCAGAAATAAGTGTAACTGTAACCTTAAGATTTAAGATTAAATGGGGTTAAGATTAAATGGGTAAAATTAAACCTTAAGATTAAATTGAGATGATGTTCTTGTTTTTCTTTTGTCCTTAGACAGGCACAAGTGCATTTACTCACCTATAGATATGTACATGCAAAGTTCTGTTCACAAACACACACAATTTGTGAATAGGGAATGTGGCTTCATTCTTGTATGTCTCAGTCCCTGCTGTGCAGGTGCATTGTCCTGAAATGCTTAAACTCTGGCAAACATGTGGAAGCATTTGTGCATGTGAAAGGAGCCCAGACCTTTCGCCCGCCTGCAAAGTTCACTCTTTATGGTGTGATCCGTGTCCCAGCAGGAGAAGCAGATTGACCCTCACTCCCCATGCAGAGGCTCCATTACAGCTTAGCACAGCGTCTCAGTGTGGAGCTTTGGCTGCAGCTCTTTCTTGCTTGCTTCAGATGTGAACCATATATATTATGATCACAGCTGTTGCCAAAAATAAGTAAGCTAGAAGTAATCTGACAATTCTGTTTAAAACTTTATTGAAAACATGTGGAAACTATCTATGCATTTTTGGTGTATATTCTTCTGCCTAGTAGCCCAAAGGATGCTCCAGAGAGGGGTTACACTCTTGTTACTTAAAAGGGACATATTATGCAAAACTCACTTTAGTTATAATAGGTCTGTCTATGGGCTATTCAAACATGTTCATGAAGATATTTTTACAAAATCACTTTCACATAAAAAGATATCACCAGCTTTATTCTACACCGTTTTGGTCCCTTTCAAAAAAACCTGTTCGGACGGATCGCCTTGTGTGACGTCCCACTAGGCCAATTTGCATAGAATCACCCCTCATATGTTGAGACCCCACCTACTAGCCTGTTGCTTGTCACCCCTTTCAGCTACCATCTTGGGTCTTTGCAGCACCCAAATTTAAAAGCTCAAAAATAATTATTTTTGTCTGTGGTTGGACTCATTTCAAAGCTAAGACTCTAAGCAAAGCTAAGTTTTATGTACCGGAGAAAAAAAATCTATAAACTTATGTTCAGACAGCAACACGGGATGTAATACTTTATATATGCTTGTGTTTTAAGTTGCTGAATGCTGAATTCAGAAATGCCTGATCACTGCAGTGGCAAAAACTTGCTCCGCCCAGCTGGCCAATACACTCTCAGAACGCAATAAATTAACCTCTGCTATTAGTTAAGGCAAAGAAATTAGTGTGAAGATACACTGGTCACGGCATAAAATGCGCGTTTTGTTCCCGTGAACGTATAAGGTACGGCCGCTGCGCCCTTAAGTATTTATGGAGGAATGGAAAATTAGAATAAGTATATAGCCATGGAGGATTTGTATCTAAATACTTTCAATTAATGACTTTTGTGTTTCTGTCGCAGTTAAGTATGAACTAGCTTTTTGTTTTGTTTTGCATGTGTCAAACGAGTAGCGTAAGGGGTGGGTGGAGCATGGGATGGGTGGGCCGTAGCGGGCAACAGCTGATTTGCATGAAAGGGCCAAAGCTTTGAAATGGTGCGTTTTGTTATCGAACAAAACTATGAAGAATATTTATTTGAGAGTTATTTTAACTTCATGAACATGTTTTGTATAGCCCATATACCTATTATAACCTGTTTTTTTAAAAAGTGCGTTTTGCCTAATAGGTCCCTTTTAAGTAGAAGTAGCCCAGCAAAAAACCCCAAACAATCTGAAGAGTAGTATAATTTGAGATGAAAACATCAAGTACTCTGTCATTTCTTTACATTATTATTTTCATTCTACCATAAAATACTCAAGCTCAAAAGTGAGAGCTGCCAGGTACAGCAAAACACTCGAGGCGCAGAACCAACAAGTCACAAAAGTTGAATTCAAGACACACGTAATGACTAAAAAGGAAGGACTAAAAGATTGATTTCACTTGAATATACGTAAAATGGAAAAATATATTAACATATTCAGAAGTACAGATCTACTCATTCAAGTGTATAACACTAGACATCAATGGTTACAAAGTCTTTGAAGTAAATACACCCCCAAAACAGCATCCACTTCATGAAGTTATCACATTGTTGATGTGGTTTTGGAAAAAAATTTTTTTTTTCCACCATTCACCTTAGTACTAGGAATTCAGTTTTGAGGAAACGATCATCTTAAATAACATGGAATCTGATCCAAGACCAACCCTCCCTACAACTGCTTTGTAACACCAGCCCTGGTGTCTGAAATCTTGGCTATCTGTAGCAATGAGCTTTTATTTTTTGTAGCTCACAGTAAATCATGGCACATCAACAAGTCTACACCACTTTAACAAAAACTATGTGCTGGTTGACCAGGTGAAGAGAACTGTTACCACAATAATACTCATATTTTTAGTGTTGTTTTGTTTGTCATAGGAATGGCCTATTAGTGGTGGAAATTGGGGTCAGGGCACACAAAGCTACTCTGAAATAATAATTACTGGGTAAGTATTTATGTGTGTGTGTGTGTGTGTGTGTGTGTGAGAGAGAGAGAGAGAGAGAGAGAGAGAGAGATTTGTCGCCTTCACTATTCTGTCTCTTCTCATTGTTTAATTGTCATTTTGCTGAATTTGCATTGGGGAGGGCTCAAGGAAAAGTGGAGAGGAAAAAGTTGCCAGGAGAAACTCAGGAAATAAGAAGAAACAAGCCTATAGAGAGTAACAAAGGAGAAAACCAAGTGAAGAAAAAAATTAAAAAATAAAAAAGGAACAATCAGCAAGCAATTCTGATTCACTGCCCATGGGAAGGCAGGAGCCTGTTCTCCCAGAATTCACTGCTGCACTGTTTCTTTGAGTTGGGCAGTGATGGGGTCAGCGCTCTGCCACTTTTGCTCTCAGCAGTCCTACCTCAGTTTTATCTGAGGTTGAAATGTGTGCAAGTTGTTGCCTAGGGAACCCTCCACATAAAAGTTTTGATCATACATTCAGAGACATTTACATCCTTGGTCTGATTGGAGAAATATCTGAAATGTTTTTTTGGCCTGAAAAGTTTTATTAATACCTGATTCTATCTTTGTCCTAGGCATGCTGATGGCTCTGTAAAGTTTTGGGATGCTTCTGCAAGTGAGTATTCTTAAATCACAATTTATTTAATTCTTAGAGCACTTTAAAACAAAACAACAAAACTCCATACAAATTCAGTGTTTCAGCTTTGAAACTAGGGCTGGGCGATAAAACGATAACGATATGTGTCGCGATAGACACGTGATCGATATCAATAAAAAATGTGTTTGATATTTTTTATTCTTTGTCGGAAGAAAACAGAGGTTGCGAAGCTAGTTAGGTTGCTAGTTTGGATTCGTAGCACAGCAAAACAACTGCTTTTATGGAAGGTCTGACTTTTTTTGTGAATCACAAAGCTTCAGATGTCATCCCGAGCCTTGTCTGGACATTCTGTGTTGCGTAGAAGTAAAGAATTTAAAAAATATGGAAAAATACCGTTAGCAGCGAGAGAAAGAGAGAGGGGGGGTTGGTGTTTACTCTACAGATGCGCACTGGAGAGCTGTTTACCAGTGTTTTTTACTTCTAAAATCAAATATAACTCAGCGAAAATGAGTCTAAAACCCAGAATGAGCGTCTGTGAGGCGCTGAAGCTGTGTTTTCTGCTAGAAGATGATATAAACTTGTTCGCGCAGGACATAGAACACGAGGAGCGCATGGAGCCCAGCTAGAGTGAGTCTGTTGTGAATTGTTTGTACAATTTTCATATATACTTGCTTGAAATTTGATATAAAATAAGTGACCTGAGTGTAATTTGGTGTGTGTTGGTGCGTGTTTTTAGCCTCTTCCAGCGGCTGGCCAGTGCGCACTAGCTCTGTGCATGTAATACCTTATATGATAGTGATGGGAAGTTCGGCTTTTTTCAGAGAGCCGGCTCTTGTGGCTCGACTCCCAAAGAAGAGCTGGTTCTTTCGGCTCCCAAACGGCTCTTAGTTTAGCATCATCTGTAGCCTCGTATTTTAGCCTAACTTGGCAAATATGAATGCTTTGTGTGTTGATAAACTCTTTTGCAATTAGTGTTTATATGTGAAGCCTCATAATTGCCTAATTCTGTGTATTTGTTCTGTTACAAAAGCAGGCATTCTTTTTTAAATATTTTTATCAAACTTTTAACACTGCAAACAAATCCACAGAACAAAACTGGATAACCAAACAGTATGTTCTCAATGCAGGCTGACATTCAGAAAAATCAAATGCCTCAGGTTGGATGGGCTGATGCGGTTTCTCCTCTCAGTTAGCATCTGCGGACGGACAGACGGACAGACTTGACTGTCACGTTTCTCATCCTCTCTGTTTTCACATAATGGTATGATCCTATGTGCTCACATGTGATTGCTGCCAAATTAAACGAAGTTCTACCGTTAGCAGAGCAGCAAAAGGAAATAAAGTGGGGAGCCGGCTCTCACTCGATGATTCACTACAAACGAAGTTCTACCGTTTGCTCATGACACATCACTACTCTGCTGAGCGCAAACACAAGGCTCACGTGCGACGTGAAGCGAAAAAAGTGTGAGAGACAGGGCAAGAGAAAGAAAAAACCCCAGGGCTCCCAATAAAGAGCCGGCTCCCGTCGTTCACTTCAAAGAGCCGTCTCTAAAAGCCATTTCGTTCGCAACTGACCCATCACTAGTGTTCAGATAGTAGTGCTAATGGCAGAACTTCGATTTATTTGGCAGCAATAATATGTGAGCATATAGGGTCATACCATTATGTGAAAACAGAGAGGACGAGAGATGTGACAGACAGGTGGAGCATTTGTCCGTCCATCCGTCCGCAGATACTAACTGAGAGCAGAAACCGGAGAAATCAGCCCATCCAACCTGAGGCTTTTGGTTTTTCTGAATGTCAGCCTGCACTGAGGACATACTGTTTGGTTTTGTTCTGTGGATTTGTTTGCAGTGTTAAAATTAAAAGTTTGATTAAAATATGTTAAAAAGAACGCCTGCTTTTGTAACAGAACAAATACACAGAATCAGGCAATTATGAGGCTTCACATAAAAACACTAATTGCAAAAGGGTTTATCAACACACAAAGCATTCATATTAGTTAGGCTAAAATATGAGGCTGCAGATGATGCTAAACTAAGAACCGGCTCTTCTTTGGGAGTTGAGCCACAAGAGTCGGCTCTCTGAAAAGAACCGAACTTCCCATCACTATTAAACATAGTAATGCAAAACACATCAAAATATGCTTGGAGTTTCTTAATAACTGAGGGGATTATGATCAGAGGAAGATAAAAATGTTTAAATGTAATATAATTTTCTCCTGGTCCTTATTTTAAATGGGTCATAAAAAATATCAATAATTATCGATATCGACCGATATGAAACACTGATATTGTGATACAGTTTTCAGCCATATCGCCCAGCCCTGTTTGAAACACTTAAAAACTGTTGGAAACTGAAATACTGTTTTGTGAAACTGAAATTTCTGCATGATAATTCAGATTATGTCTTTGCCGTTTGATTTTATGACTGCACACAACCTTAACAGCCAGCCTGCTAATAGTACTTTTAATTATTAACCACATTTGTATTTTGGATAATTGTGTGTGTGCTGCCAGAAATAGCATGCCTGGGCCATGGATAAAATATGAGCTAAGCTGTCAAAAACTGTGCAGCTCTCCATCTGAATGCGATAGTAATCATAATAATAATAAATGTGATGCACTTTTGATAGATGCTTACACAGATTGCCCCTTACTTCCAGTACATTAATGCTAAAGCGTTAAGATTATACGAGGTTTCGATTCCCAAAACAGCTAATCACCTCTGAGGTACCCTGAGCAAGGTACTGTACCCACACACTGCTCCCCGGGTGCTGTGTTCCTGGCTGCACGCTGCTTAACTTGGTGAATGGGTTAAATGCAGAGGAAGAATTTTGTGCTGTTCACACTGTGTGCTGTGGTGTGTTCACACATGACAGAATGGTCACTTTCTACTTTGTGGACTTATGCCCAGTGCATAAAGTGAGCTCAATTAAGACATGGTAGGATTTGTTCGGTGTGGAAGAATTTGACTGTCCCACACACAGCCCTGACATCAACCACATACAACACCTTTGGGATGAACTGGAATGGAGATTGTGAGCCAGGTCTTCTCGTCCAACATTTTTCCCTGACCTCATAAATGCTCCACAGAACAAATGCACAAATTCCCACAATGACTCCAAAATCTTGTGGAAAGCCTTAACAGTGGAAGCTGTTATATCTGTGAAGTGGGGACCAACTCCAAGTCTATGTATTGGAATACAATGTCATTAAAGTCCCTGTTGGTGTAATGATCGGGTATCCCAATACTTTTGTCCATATAGTGTATTTCAATGTCTACTAACGGATATTACGTGTATCATGTGATTGTGTACGTGTGCTTCCGTCGCTTGGGCCTGGTACGTCCATGACCAGAACACACTCATCTGTCTCCACATGTGGGTGTGCGTGCAAGAGTTTTACTATGCATCGCACACATTGTGCGCGTGAGAGAACACTCTAGATTAACAGTCTGATTAGTAAGGGAGCTGTTCATATAAACGGGGAAAGATTACTTTTATGTAGACAGAAAAAAAAGTAATTAATTTCTCTAGTACCGAAGGCAATACCGTTAACATCAGAACGTCGATGTTCGACTCCAGAATGCCTCCATCTAACCTTGGTTCTTATCTAAAGATATAGCGTGACGTAAGAGTGATCCATAATGTCATTTAACTCTATTAAAACAATAATCATGATATACTCATCCAACTCTAATTTACTCCCCATGTCCTTTCTTCTTTATAGAATTTATTTAAAAACATATTTATTCTCCAGATGTACACTTAATATTATGACTAATTAGGCAAGAGGCAATAATCCAGCTAAGACAAAATGGAATTGTTAGACTTAGGCTTTGTATTAGGTTTTCCTGAACAGTTATTTGGGTGGGGGGCATCCTCAGCACAGCAGATACACTGACATGGTGGTGACATTAATGGGCATTGCACTTGTATAAGTGGATCATCCAGAACTAGATGCTAAATAAACACTGAAATAACTTGCAGAATCATTCAGCTCCCAAAGTCTCTGCATTGTAATGTAATTTTTTAAAGTTATAGTTGGCATCTTATTTTTGTAGATTAACTTTAAATTGAACTTTATTTGCATTCCACCTTGAATGGTGCAATATTAAGTTTTGACTGAAGCACCATGAAAGGTGAAATGGAAAATCTCCAGCAAGACAATTATAACAAACCTTGAGCTCTGTGTAAGTAAAGAAATGGAAAGTGACTCTGAAAATATGTTGCTTAACAGAGATTTATATAAGATTTGTCTAAAATGTACTTATCATTACTACTATTTAGGTCAGTGAATAATTAAAGATAAGCTTAAAGGCATTTCACCATCATTGTGTGCTGGAGTTTTCACTTTTACTGCATTCTGTTCTCCTTGATTACTAGTAATGTGTATCACCCTTTACTAAAATCATATCAGTCGACCCCTTCTTTCTATAGCTAAGTGTCATTTGGTGACCCACTGTGAGCCACATACACCCATTAACACATCAGTGCAATGTCAGTGTCACTGCAGTGCTGGGAATTGTCCACCCCAAAAATAATATCTGTAAGGAAAATATGGTTGATGACTTAATACTTGTCAGGGAAACAGACCCTGTCAAGTATCCAGACACGTTTTTTTTTTAAAAGTAGATTCAGCTACTTTAAAAATCCTCACAGCATTGTTCCAAATTTTTACTCATGCATCCTATGGTGGTTAGTAATGCTCCAGGTGCTCTACAAACTGAAGACGGCAAAGGTGTTCGAGAAGGCACGCAGTAAGGAGGAGAAGCAGAGTACAGAAATTGTGGATGAGGACCCATTTGCCATCCAACTCATGTCATGGTGCCCAGACAGCCGCATGCTATGTGTGGCTGGAGTGTCCGCCCACGTCATCATCTACAGATTCAGCAAGCAGGAAATCACCACTGAGGTCGTACAGGTAAGGCCTGTAGATTTGTGTGTATATATTGTGTGTCTTGCTATGAAATGTCATCCAAATGACCATCAATGCATATGCGTATATATTTAGACAGTGTATAGTAATGCATATGTATTACATGTGTGTAGTCTAGCCTGCATGCAGAAATGCATCATGTTTGCAATTAATGTGTTTGCATGGCTGAATTTGTTTTCATAAGAGAGTGCTCATCAACTGATAAATTGTCTCTCTCCTCTCGACCTAAAAAATTTTGTTTATGCTTTCTGAAGTGGAATAAGTGCCATTTCTCAGTCGCTCTGACCTCCCACTCCTACCTTTCTTCATTCTCCCCCTCTTTCTCTCTGTCCAGCCCTCTCTTTCCGTCTCTGGGAGACGAGTTATTTCAGACTCTTGATGACAGCCATGAGTCACATTGATGAAAATAATATGCTTCTCCAGTCTTCATGTAAATAGTGTGTGTGTGTGTGTGTTGCTGAGAGAAGTGGATAGGAATGAATAACCTATTGCTGTGTTTTCTTTCCATTATGTCTTGATATTACATATATAAACATTTGTATAGGTACAATTCGGCAATCTTTTGACAAATAGATTAAATGATTAAAAATAATAACAGCAATTAAGACTTCCATTATACATTTAGCAATGGTTCCCAGTCCTGGCCCAAAATTGCCAATTTCCTGAATATTAAAGTGTTTTTAACACATCAGTGTAGTTATGGTCCGAGAGACAACTAAAATTACAGTTATGAGTTTAATCAAGAGCTTTATGAAGAGTTAAAAACATCAAACAGATATCTTTGGTCAATTTTTGGTAAAATGTGTTAACCGAAATTATCTGCAGTCGTAATCCTTATTACAGTTCAAGTAATCCAGTGGCAAATGGCAATACAAATCACATAATCCAGCGAGGCATAAAACGAAGCAAAAAACAGAAACAAGAGCAGCATTTGCAAGTCTAGAGGCATAAGGCAAAGTGTAAACAATTGGCAACAAGAATCAAAGCTAGGAGAACATGAGAATACAGACCACTCAATACATCATAAAAGGCAATACTTTCCATAGGTACTTTTTTAAATTAGTCCTTTACCCTTAAAATTACAAAACTTCCAGTATGTCTAGGGTTAAGTAGTACTACAAACAGGAAGTCTTTAGGTAAAGGAGGGTGAACTGGGGCTCTGGTTGTCACAATAAGCTTCCATGCACATATACACTATATTGCCAAAATTGTTGGGACACCTCTCCAACTTATTGGAGCTTATTGTTCCAATCAATTCCATGGCCAGGGGTGTATAAAAGCAAGCACCTAGGCATGCAAACCGAACGTGTTGGTCTCAGAAGCTCAGTAAATTCAAGCACAGTACCATGATAAAATGCTACCTGTGTCCATTTGTGAAATTTCCTTGCTGCTAAATGTTCCACGGTGAACTACTTGTCTTATTATAACAAAGTGGAAGCAATTGGAAAGAAAAGCAAATCAGACGCAAAATGGGCCACATAAAATCACAGATTGGCGACAGTGCATGCTGAGGCGCACAATGTGCAAAAACTTTGTGTGGCCTTCAAATTAGTTAAAGAACAAGCTTCATGCAATGGGTTTCCATGGCCGAGCAGCCGAATCGAAGCCTCACTGGATTCTAGAGCAGTGGAACATGTTCTCTGGAGTGACGATTCATGCTTTTCTGTCTGGCAATCCGATAAACGAGTCTGGGTTTGGTGGTTGCCAGGAGAATACTTGCCTGACTGTATTGTGCCAAGTGTAAAGTTTGGTGGAGGGGAGATTTTCATATGATGGTGTTTTTCAGGGTTTGGCTTAAATCCCCTTAGTTCAAATGAAAGGAACTCTTAATGCTGCAGCATACAAAGCCGTTTTAGACAATTTCATACCCCCAACTTTGTGGGAAGAGTTCCTGTTCCAGCATGACTGCAAGGTCCATGGACATGGATGAATGAATGTGGTGTGGAGGAACATGACTGGCCTGTACAGAGCCCTGACCTCAACCTGATAGAACACCTTTGGGATGAATTAAAGCGGAGACTGTGAGCCAGGCCTTCTCACCCAACAACAGTGCCTGATCTCATGAATGCTTTCCTGGAAGAATGGTTAAAAATTCCCATAAACACACTCCTAAACCTTGTGGACAGCCTTTGTCCAAGAACTGGAGCTGTTATAGCTGCAAAGATTGAGCCAACCATATTAAAGTCTCAGTACTAGGAATGGGATGTCATTAAAGTTAATATGTGAGCAAAGGTATGCATACCCATACGTTTGTCAATTTTAGTTGTGTCTCCTGTCTACACACATTGACCCAAAAACAAGCACTCATTACACTATTTGCTACATATTGGTGCTGTTATAAATAGTATTTGATTTGGTGTTTTCAAAGCAACACCAAGTACAATTTTCTACTAATTAGAGGGCAGTGAATTTGTGAGGTCAAGATGGTTAGCCAACATACAATGCTTGCCTTGTTTACAAACACACAGCTATGAACCTTTAACAGTGTAACAGCTAAAAAATAGAAGCATGGTTTAGATGCAATTATTGTAGTACAGTCTGATTGGCTCAGCATGATCAGTGTGCTCAGTACAGATGTAAGAGTGATGATTAGGGTGAGTGCCATCAGCTGTTGAATGTGCTCAGCACAGCTTAATTGGAGCAAATTGAGCCCATTACCACCTCGAGTCCCCCTGCTTCACATGTATACACACACCAATTAGTGTGCCCTAATTTATGGATAGTGACATAAATATCAAATTTTAATTTGTTTAACTGATTTGTTTGTGGAACTTTTTGTTCTAAACAAAAAAATGCAAGTCAAATAAATCACTTTACCAGACGCTTTTATCCAAAGCGACTTCCAATCCCTAACTACAGGGAGCAGTCTCACTGGAGCAACTTGGGGTTAAGGGTCTTGCTCAGGAACTCAGTGGTGGTGCTGAAGGTAGGATTCGAACCCATGACCTCTTGGTTTGGATGCAAGTATCCTACCCACTATGCCGCCACCACCCCTGATGTGGCTCACAGTTGAAAGCTGTCCTTCTTATAGAACTTCAGACACACAATATCGGTCACTGTTACATGTGTATCCCATGGTGGTTCTTTGCACAGGAGCTTTGATAATATTGTAGCTAAAAAGTAATATAAGCTTAAGTTTTACAACACATAGCTACATATAAGTATTAGTCTTGAAGCCTGAAAATGTTTGTAATTTTGTGAGTTTCTAAAGATAACAATAAGCATAATCCAAAACATAAACACTGGAAGAATGAAATGTTTTGATGTCTCTGCATTTCTGAAAACATTCTACATATTCTACAACTCTGCCCATTCACATTGATGTTATGAGGAATATTTAAGTGTAGATGGGCTTTTGAATGAGGCATAATTCTAAAGTATGAACAGAGGTTTGAAAATAGTAATGTATAAATGAATTACAGCTATTTTTAAAACATGAAACTAAATGTATGTGATATGTGAACATGAGGTAAAGTAATTAGTGATAGCATGCAAATAATTAATAACTCAAGATGCAGTTTGCGAAATTGATATAAATAAGCTTTCACTACTTATTACATATATGTGACCTGATCTGGCAAAATGAGTTACAGTGACCCAAAATTCTAAATTGAGGTTTTGGGATTAATAAAGAGATGAGAAAATAAGCTTTAAATGGTATCCTGGTCAAAGCTGTATCTTAAACAGTTGTCAAGTTAATAATCGTTTGAATTATGGAAGCACAGCATAATTTTCCAACTGAAAAACCGAGAAAATCGCATTTAGTTTTTAGTCAGTTTTTTGTTGATATCTTTAACAATCCATAGCATTCAAAGAGATGCACCCACTATTCAACAACAAAATTTTACTACAGG
>JBBJLR010000160.1:14417196-14438435 GCA_037577145.1 Brachypetersius gabonensis | reverse complement strand
TGTACATGATTTAAGCATTTTGATAGGTTTAATAAGATCAGCTGAGCTGAGAGGACAGCTGAGATCGTGACATTTCAGAGGATAGGCGAAAACAGCACTTATTTTGGACATTCTTTTGTAAGTTTTGAGAACTCAGATTAAATAGCTATTTAAGTACATTTTCACAATACTTTCTATGATGAAACTTTGAGAGATTAATATTGAAGACCTTTTCTTTCATATAAGACCAAAAAATAAAAATCTATTTTTTTATGTTTTTCAACATAATCAGCCTCAATAAATAGAACGCAGACTTCCGACTCATTACAGCAGATCGGGTCACATATTAACCTCAGCACCAGTGCAAAAAACCTCAGACACAAAACATGTCTTAGTTGATTGATTACATTTGGATTAACTAGAGTAAATGAGGTTTTTTTTTTGACACACCATAAAGATGTCACCTTAAAGATCATTTCTGGTTAACTACAACTCATTGTTATGGGGTTCGGCTCCAGCAGTAGCAAATCTGTGCAGTGTATTTAAGGCATATGTAAAGAATTTATTTATATATGTGTGTTCTTTCAGTTACTGGAAGTCAGACTGCAGTATGAGCTGAGTGAACTAGAGTCACCGGAAGGAGGTGGGTACCAGACACCAGCTCCTACCACTCCGAGCACCTCACCTAGCCCACAGACCTCCGGCCCCCAAACACACCATTCAACCAGCAGTAACTCATCAGATGGCATAAGAGATAATGTTCCCTGTCTGAAGTGAGTTTCATTTTGTTGTCTTATTACATTCTATTTATCTTGGCTGCTTTTGTTTCAACACTCTGATTACCCATCTTTATTATTTTTTAATCCCTTTTTTCTACTATATCTTTTGAAATATCCAAATAACCTAACAAAGCTTTACAAACATATTTATTTATATGTTCTTCAATAGCTACAGTTGTGATGTTATACATCCTTTACAGAATGTTTCTAAGCATTACATTTAGTGGAGTTTTCATCATATCAATGAAATTACAGACAAAAAGTATGGTTAATGAAGTTTTTACAGAAATTATTTACATAGTATTTCACAGTTGCTGCATTTTCAAGTAGGACTATGTTATTCATTATTTAATAAATTGTAATGAACTAGGTTGAAAATGGTAGCAGCACTCACCACTATTAATTTGCCACCATGACTTTTTGAACAAAACTACTACACCCGTAACAGTGCACACTTTTCATCCATACAAAATAATTATCAAATGAAAAATTACAGTCTAAATTTAGATGTAGACAGAAACAGAGTTATGTAGGCAGAGGGTTTTTTCCAACAATATGTAAATCTTATCAAAGCTCCACAATAGCTAAGGAAATTTTGGTGCCATTTAATGTCAGTGACCTTCTCCTCTATTGGTTATTGACTAGGGTGGTGTCCACCACATCTCTCTCTCTCCCCGTAGGGTACGCAACAGCCCTCTGAAGCAGTCTTCAGGCTATCAAGTGGAGCTGGTTGTGCAGTTGGTGTGGGTCAGTGGAGAGCCTCCCCAACAGATCAGCAGCCTGGCCATCAACTCCTCGTATGGCCTGTGAGTTGCTAGAGCTTAAAAATGCATCCTTACATTTCCTATTACACAAGCTTGCTCTCTCTGTCTTCTGTCTTCGCTTTCTCATACCCCTGGCTACACTCTTTCCATGTGTTTTTCTAAAAATAGGCTTGCTCTGGGCTTTTTTTGAAACCAGTGATCTGGAATAATATATCTATTTCTGATGGCTTGTACATTTTCTTGACATCTGACCTATTTTAGAGTCCAGGCCTCTTAAAGCCACTTCTTACCTGCATGACTAGTATTCATTCTGCACATGCATTTTGCTTTTGAAATTTGTGTCTATTACACTCCAGAGTCTCCAGACAAGAGTAGATTGTGCACTGCTTACTGTTACATGATATACATGTGTGTAATGCACAATAACACAGTTATTCTGTGATGCACAGTATAACAGAAACAGGTCATTTGAAAAAGAAATACATAAAATAATGTTGCACACAAAATGTTTTTGATTTTGTTATATGTTATTTTTAAAAAAGAAATTGTAATTAGCATTCAGTAAATGACACGTTTCCTTGCATGATCATCATGTGTTGTCCTTTTGTTTGTGGTAAAGGGTGGCGTTTGGCAATACTAATGGCCTTGCAGTAGTAGATTACCTCCAGAAAACTGTTCTGTTGAATCTGGGAACCATGGAACTGTATGGATCCAATGACCCCTATCAGAGGCAACCCAGATCACCTCGCAAGAGTAGACAACCTTCTGGAGGTGAGTCATTTGCTTCACTCCATTAAGAACTGTTGAGACTAGAAGGGCCACACACCAAGAGCCTAACTGAAGTTAAATAATAAAAGTAAATAAATTGTTGTATAATGGTAATGTCTAAATTTTCTAAACACAGCTTTGTTTTAGTGCTCAAGTAGACTGCTCCGTTTTGGCAGTGAGAATTAGAGAGAAAATGCCTAAATGGAATGTAAATGTCCAAATGGAATATTACCGAAATATAGTAAAAAAAAAAAAAATTAAACATTGCCAAATTCTGCTTGTTGAAAGCAAGTGAAAGACATGGGAGCACCAGATAAGCAGCAGCTAACTGGCATCTAAATCTCTAACATTGCTGATTATCCCACTTCTCTCATATGGAACCACCCCCTGCCTTTTTCCCAGTAAAGACTTTTTTTCATTCTACTTGTCCCTAACCACCTCATCCCTTTATAAAGGCCACCCAAAAGACAGCAAACCTGCTAGTGACAAAATATGCCCATTGACCTTCCATGGGTATTAAGTCTGCTAAATGAGTAGGTCAGAATAAACACTGAGCCAAACACTTGATTTCCCAACAAATGCAGGTATATATCAAGTGAGTATTATGCAAAAAAAGACAAAACACGGAATTCCCCACAGTGGTTTGCGTCTAGTACAGGGCTATTCAACTTCATTAGCAAGTGGGCTGGATATGAAAGTCACTGGTGGTTCGGGGGCCACAGAATTTCGTGCTGTCTAGGCTATGGTTCCCAGGACCTGTTTATCCGGGGGGAGGGGGGCTGACGGGATTCCGCGCCGACCCAAATTTAACATCAGCCCGATGACCAGTCCAGCACTGTGCCAGTGCTGCTTTAACCGTCAAACATAGCCGCTTTAACAGCGACCGGTTCTAAACAAGAACTTTGACCGTTAAAGTCGTTAGAGTAGATACATCACCGAACTAAAACTTCAAAGATTTTCCCCTCGCTTTGTGTGTTACTGCCAGCTCTGCTCCGCCCATTTTCTGACAAATTCCGCCTCTTTCAGCTGCGATTGGCTAATAATTTGGCAACACAGCAGATAATCAGTCTGGGCAAAAGTTGCAGGGTACTACCAGCCAATCATGATCCAAAACCTATAACTTTATTAAATCACAAGAATCACACACTGATTTACTGGCAGTCTTGTGGGCCATAAAAAAATTCAAAAGGGCCGGATCCGGCCTGCGGGCCTCTAGTTGAATAGGCCTGGTCTAGTATAAGGCATGTTTGCTTTTTGTGACTAGCTGTGGTAGAAACTGGGAATTGGGAAATGATTCGCAGAACCGATCATGGTAGAGGAAAGAACAAGAGCTCTCATGAGGCTGCATACATAAAATATAGCACATGGAAAACGGCAATACTGTTGATAAGGTCCTAGGTAATCTTATCTGTTTTGTGAGCTAAAGTTGTTTCTGAGGGTTTAATACAAGGATTACAGATATAACACTCAAAGGAGCGCCACAAACAAACACAGGTGAGATTAAAATCAGTTACATTTAATCTGATACTTTGAAATGTATTTCACAGCTCAAGCAGCATAATCTATCTCCAGGGCACAAAACATTTTAAAGCAATGAGCTATGAAAAACACTCTTAGTAGTAATGCCTTGTTTCATTTGTGTGTGTGTGTGTGTGTGTGTGTGTGTGTGTGTGTGTGTGTGTGTGTGTGTATGCACATTTGTGAGAGGGAGAGAGAAAGAGAGAGAGAACTGGGAAGGCATGAACATGTATCCCATGTATTATGAATTATTCTACTGATGGTCAAGCAGATTTTTCACGCATATACACAACATGATGGAAGGGATTTTTATAAATAACTAGTGTGTCCTCTATAGCAGTGGTTCCCAACCTTTTTCCTTGAAGCCCCCCTTGCCTGTGTCCAAGACAAGAATAATGGTAGCCTTTCAGAGATGTATCAGCACCTCCTTCAGACAGTTAACTGGGGAAGTCTGTTGATATTCACATGCACGTCATGTCAACACCTGTTATTAATTACAATAATAAATAAATAAAATATAAATAGAGCATGAACATTGGAGTCTGCTTTTGTGCCTGTCCTTATTCAGGAGAGATGGAGGAACATGACAGGTGTAAGTGTGAGATCCACAAATGTTTAATACAAAATTACAAGAAACAAAAACAAGGGGTTCAGGGTTACACAAAAACACAAGGAAATATCAACAGGCTGATATTCAACAGTCAGGGTGAACAGAATAACAAGGGGACAGGGTGAAAGTGGGGTTAAAACCAAAATGACAACGAACTCACATGGAAGACAGATACATAGATGAGGAAAAGAAAACAAAAGCATATGAAACAGAAGATTGTTACAATGACTATTTGAAAGGTTCTACTGTGGAGTTGGATGAACATAAACAAAGGGAACAAAAATGTTTTATCTGTAATGTTAAAGACTACAGTGCCTCCAGCTAGACCTCAACTAATAGTACAGGAGCATTTTAATCAATAAATGTAATGAGCAAGAATATGGTGTGACAAGCATAATTGCTGCTTGTGCTACCTGTACTTGGCATCTAATCTGAGTTCACCGTTAAAGAAAACATTCAGGGAAGAGCTTCTTTGAGTTTTGTGTGTATCGGCAGCTACAGGATGCAGATTATATTTCAGTGTTTCTGTTCTGTACAGCTGTAGACAGCTTTACGCATGGACTAATTTAAAATAAGAGGAAAACAATTAGGTTTCCAAGTTACAATAAGCTCTCCACTGCCGACAGTGCTTAACTTGCTTGCTTGCAGCTTGGGATACTTTGAAGCAGTCTCATTTCATAGTGCACTAAAGCCAAATCCTTTGCTAAGATGTATTGTTTGACACATTACTCCTATATCCTGATTTTCCTCTATGTCACTACAGAACATTTTTTCCACTTTTTTGATGTTGTTACTTAATTTTTTCAATTTCTTTGTCATTGGTGTTTCTAGAGTTTCAGAAGCATGAGTATTATATGTTCTTGTAGATAGAAACTTTACATTTTCATACTTTTGACTGGTCATTTAAGCTAAAAGAGTGCACATGCATAAGAAACTATGGGAGCACATATCGGACAATTAGAAAAAATGATCAGTGCTTGCAGTATAGTAATAGGCTGGTGTATCAGGGAAGCATGAGGCAAGATTGCCCAAACCTGTTTGCTGTTTGCTGTGGTCAGTTCCGGCATTGCTGAAAGATGGAACATTGGTGCTGCTGCTGTCGTGGTCACTCTAAATAAGACAAATCTGGTTTTGGGGTCAAGATAACTTGACCGCTCTGGACAGCAACATGACTCTAGCTGCATAACTGAACTCAGCCTGGGTATGACTGAGCTAATGACTGCTAGATATGAGCTAAAATTGCCCTCCATTTCCCCGTCTATGATGTTTTCCATGATTCCATGAATTGCAAAGTGGGCAAATAAAATAACCTGATGAAAACAGAAAAGCTCCACTGTTTCCATGAGAGGGCTGCAGATTTCATGATATATCATAGCAACAGCAGATGATGAGGGTTTCCCTGATTTCATACTACATGTGGAGTAAAGAACCAGTCTGAATAAGTAAACTAAGGCATGTGTAAAACTTAAAAACGGCTCATTCAGATACAGGTTAGGTAATCACCATACACTTACGTCAGCAGTGATCTCTCTCTGTGAAGGCAGTAGGTCCAACGGTGCTGCCACCCTGAAGTACCTTTGCCCTGCACACACTTGTGATTCCGTGCTAAAGCACATCTGATTTAACTAACGGGCTATTTAACAGGCCCTTTCTGACCTGAAGTGAGTGCATGAAAGCAGGAAACACACTTAACCAAGCATAACAGGGTTTCACTGGAATCATCACTGTGACTGTTTTAGGGTATAAAATACAGTTTTAAGGTGTACAATGCAGCACACACAAAAGAGGCAGCAGTAAGCTGCAGTACTATGCAGGACCAGTGATGCTGCACTGTGACCTCTGCTGGAGGAATATGGAAGGCATTCTGCCTGGTAATGAAACCTTGAGTGGTGTGACTCGCTGACAGATTGCCAGTTGGATTATATGGATCAAGTGTGTGGGTGTGTATGTATGTATGTGTGTGTATGTCTGTTGGGGTTAATGAGAGAAGTTTATCAGGGGGCTAGGGCCGCACATTGCTGATTAGAACAGCTGGGGTCAGTCCCTGTCTGTTTGCTTGCATCTCAACTCTGCTTGCATCAAAACTCTGTAAGCATACAGATCATGATATATAGGTCCCATGTATGTGGGAAGCTACGTGAATAAGGACATTTTTTGAAAGTTCTTTTTTGAGATGCTCACTGTCTCCCAGTCTCTCCGAGATCCGTTGCTGCTGAGCCATTTTACTTTACATCACTCTTCTATTCCCAGTTGTCTCAGTGTTGCTACAGAACTACAGAACTTTCAAAATGCTAAATGTCTTTAGCACCAAACTGAATAAGTAAACTAAAGTAGCACAAAAAAATGATTTCTCAAAATCTTTCTTATTAATGCAAGAGCTAATATGTAATTGAATTAGCCCTAAATCATCACAGACCTGTTTCAAATCATGCCAGCTTGTGTGTGTGTAATAATTTAGCGGTGTATTATTTTATTACTTAGCTATGACAGACTCGTTACTGCAGTTTGAAACTAAATTGACTACTCATGGACTACATGTGGGGAAAAGAACAAACTGGTAATTTGACTCCTTTCCAAAATTTATTCAGCGAGGATGATGCAAGTATTTCACTGAGATCACCTTTTCTCCAGTATTAAAACTGCGTCTCTGTCTACATAGGGCTGTGTGACATTAATGAGACTTCGGCCACGTCAGAGGACCGCTGCAAATCCCCCACCTCAGGTAATATGTCCTTCAGTGCATGCTGCCAGTTACCATCCAAAACTAGACCTGACAGACCACCTACTCGGCATTTTCCTCCTTTTGAAAACTTGATTTGATTCATTCGTTTTTAAAAACAATCATTTTTGTTTTAACTGATTTTTTTAGTTGAACCGTCCTTTGTTTTTTGAAGTTATAAAAGGCTGCTGTGTTCAGGCAGAGGACGAGATGTGCAATCAGCAGAGAACAAGATGTACTATAAATTTGCTGTGTACTTATTTCAGTCAAAATTAAGCAAACTTAAGTAAAGCAAATTAAGAAACTGAGTACGTATTCTGTGCTTAAAATGCCTATATCCTTGAAATGCCTAGACTGATCAATTACATGGTCAATTCTTGTTTCAGAAAGTGATTTTGGTTGTTTTTGGGCTTTCTATGACACCTCGAGCCATGTTCTAACGCATATAAAACACAAGTAAATGTTTTACGACCGTTCATAAGTCTTGACCGTTACAAAAGTGTAAGGCTCATAGAATTCTAGGTTCGTATCACAATATTACAAGTACACATTTGTAGATGTTAAATGAGCATATTAGCATGTATACACTGGTTCTAGCTTCCGGCCAGAATGAGATCACACAAGTTCCAATTTCATGGCTTTGTTTTCGTGTGGTTAAAAATGCCGTGGGTTTAAACAGTTTCATAAAAATATTTTAGTATTACATATTCAGATAGGACTTTTGGTAAAGAGACTTGGGAAATGCACAAATAAACAAAGGAGTTGCAGTTCATTAGCTCCTGTTATTGCATTTTAATTGCTTAACATACACTTTTCTGCAGGAAAAGGCACCTTAAGTCTTAATTTATGTGACAGCTGAAGCTTGTGAATGCACTGTACTGTACAAGGCAATGTAATAAAGTGTTCATTACCTCTGCGTTTAAATCAGGAAGCCCTGAGAGCTTTAAACAAACAGAGTGTGCAGTAGACAACATTGTTTAACAAGGCTGTGTGCACTTTCTTTTGTTATGTTTGGTGTTCATCTTGTGAAAATGTTTCTAACCCATTTCTAGGAAACCCTCTTTCAAGATAATATGTGGGTGTGATGAAGTCTTCTCCTTAGGCTGAAACATTTTACAATTTAGTGACTTTGTAGTATTTATCCAAAACTGCAATAGTTGTTTTTAAAGCCCCTGCCTTTATAAAAAACTTTAGGTCCTTAAGGAAAATGAAATGAAAGGATTCTTTTGCCAGTGGCATGGTATTTTGTGTATTTTCTACACTGATGCATGGGATGCATAAATAAAGGTGACTCGTGAAGCTGATAAGAAGACAGTCTAATAACCCTTTCCTCAATAAGGAGCAGGACATTCACGCCAGGAGTCTGGGGAACACTTGAAATAGAGATTAGTGCCAAAATGTCAGGATGGAATAACAATGATTTTCCAAAGTGACTTAACCGTCAGTCGAAGCAAAGACCGATGGCTATTTATCTAACAAGTGGTTTGTTCAGGGAATTATATGGAAAATGGTTTCTGTAATCACTATGCAAAAGCACATCCTGCATTATTCCACCACAGTGGACAAAAATATTGAATTCTCATTCATTTTGAGTCAGATGTTTCCCTATAAAAGAAAGAAAGAAAGAAAGAAGAAGGCTAAATAAATACTTGGGTAGGCGTTGTTGGATGACTGGGTCTTTTTGGCTGCGCTTCACTACATCAATGTCTTGTTCTCAGAAAGAGAGAACTTTTCTAACTGCAGATATGCTTTACTTCCTTCCCCCACGTAAAGTGTTGACGTCTAACCATCAGCAGTTCTACAATGGCGGAGGTAGAGGAGGTAAGATTGGATGAAAAGAGGAATAAAGAGAGTCCACCCTGTTGTGTCCAACCACTGTCTCTGTCTCACAGTAAGAACAAAACAGAGTAAGAAAAAAACTAAAGAAATGCCCAGAAAGCAAGACGTTTTTGGATGGTTCTAAAGGCAATGTCCTCTGAAGTGTCCATTGCATGCTACATGTATGTAGCATGTGTGTAACATGGTGCTTCCAGCTTGTTTCCCCCATGGCCATCTGTTTGTAATTACGACTTTTAAACCATCTTTGTGGAAAGCCCTGTATTCTTGGGCTTATTTCTCAGCGTAGGCGTTAATGGACCAGTAGTTTAGATTTGATCTGCATAGAAAACGTCATAGTGTTAAAAGTAAACTAATACTAAACTGTGAGAGTATACTGAAACCCTTTTGAGCCTAGGAGTACTGAATGTGTTCTAGAGCTTATCTAAATTAATAAGTAACTGACATGAATCAAATACGATATGAATTTTTATTTTGATTTTTTCCCCTTCATTGACTCAATCTCCCCGGAGAAATTCTCAGTTTTTATTTCATTTGATTTGGATTGTTTTTGTAGCTGTTCTGATTTTCTGATTTGATGTTTTCAAGCTTTTTGCTTAATCGAAGTGTTCACAAAAGAGCATTGACAAATGCAATTTAATTCTCCACGACCACCTTCACTCCCTGGTCTTGTTCTCCTGTTTGGTGCATGCTCATGGCATGGGGTGCTGGGAATGACTGTTGTGTGTCTGATGCAGTTTTATTTTTCCTTCCAGGGCATTGTGAGACCCAGCGTCCACTACCCCGGTTGTGTCTGTTCAGCATGCAGCATTTAATTAAGCAGTTGTTTTGTCTCCGACTTAGTGGTTCCCGTCGCAGTGTCACTTCTGTCTGTTTGAAACCTTTGTGTCCCCTCCTCTGGGTTTTGTATGGCTGTAACTTTAGCCATGTTGTCACATTCCCCCCAAGCATAGAACTGCATGACTGTTCTAGAAGGTTTGTAAAGAGGGGTGTTCTCTTTCTTCCAGCAAAGATGTCACGGAAATTAAGCTTGCCTACTGAGCTAAAGCCAGACTTGGGTAAGCTTCGACTTCGTGTTTATATTTTATAGCATTATTGAAAATGGGGTCTTACATTATCACATTTGTCTGGAGTCTTGAGGGTCTTCATTTCAGCCTCATGTCTGAGTCAAAGACTGGTAGCTTCAAAGAGGTGATGGAGTTTGCCTGTTTCAAACAGATGAATGGCTTGATTTTGTTAAAAAAAAAAAAAAAAAACTTTAACAAGAACATATAAATTATGTTTTAAGAAATTCAAGTTTTTGGCAGTTGTAGATTGTTCAAAGTCCCATTTAGTAGGATATTGCCCAATTTTTGATTTTGCAACAAGACCTTGTTTTATGAAAAACATTTATCACACTCTCTTTGAGTGAACTCTGAGCTTTTCGAAACTTGATGTACAAAAAGGTTGATGAATTTGTAATGATAAAGTCACATAAACAAAAGCTGAGGTCAACTTCAGGTTATTTAAATTCAGCTAGTTAAGCTACTTAATGTCGCTTTAATTTTTTGTAAAAGGCATACGTTCTTAGGGCAACAGTCCTTTTGCACAGTGTACAGGTAGGAACATTCAGTGGCATCTGTCATGCTTTGCAAAGTCTTCAAAATGATACAAATTCTCAGACTCAGACACACTCTCTTCAAACAAGGCTACAATGATGCAACTAACCAGAGAGAAAACGTTATATGTAAATATTATGGATAAAAAAACAGATGTACTGTATGATATCTCTGACAGAAATCAAATCCAGCTCTGTTATATTCTTTCTGCCTTTTACACTGTTGCCTCTGGGTATTGTTATGACATTCTTATTTCACTGGACTGAGATATGGGGACACTCTCCGTTTCATTTTTTTTTTTTTTCTTTTACCATATTGTATTTTTAAATTGGATTTTCAATACATTATTTCACATGTTCTGTGTGTGACTAGGGAATTGACACAGAGAGAATTGCAAAACAGAAAAAATTACAAATAGATCTTAATATGACATCAGCAATAGAAAATTGCGGTATTGAAACTGAAAGTGCTGTATTGAAATTAAATTTACCTCAGGCTTCTTGGGAATCCTATAAAAAATATTATTTTGTAACCTAAGGCTTTATATGCCAGTGGATGTGTTATATGACAATTATGTCACCAATTGTACCAGCAGACAGAGGTGCTAAACTAATTGAAAGGTTGCCGGAATTTCTTGTAACACCTTTTTTCCCAGCAGTGTCTGGAGGCACTGGTGGAACCTTCAATAAAATTATATAGTTCTTTGCAGTTTTAATCAAAGGGAATATACATTTGCAGGCTATGGGACAAAATGTTTCTGCATTCAGAATCTTTCCAGCAACATTTAAACCATGTAGTCATCTAGTATATTAACTTTTGCAAGAGGAAAACAGATCCTGAGTTTTGTCAGTGGTGTCAATGTATCATGATCAAAACATTCACATGGAGAAGGATGCCATTTATTTGATTTTTTCTTTCAGCGTTTCAGCATAAGCAATGCAACAGTGAAACTGGGCATGCTCATTCAGTTTCTTGCATAACCAGTCAAATAAAGCAGCACTAATCACACTTCACCCATGTATCACTATTACAGTGCATTTTTAATTTAATCAGCTTGGAACGGGTGCTTTACTTCTTTTTGTTTTCTCTCTACTGTCCTACTCTCTGTATGTCCTCCGCGGGCTGCCTTACCCCTAGACAACAGGGACAACTCATTCAGCCGCTCACGGAGTTCCAGCGTAACAAGCATCGATAAAGAAGCACGGGAGGCCATCGCGTCATTCTTTTTCTGTGAGACGTACACACGCAAGACGGACAGCACCTTGACTCCATCTCTGTGGGTCGGCACTTCCCTAGGCACTGTCCTCACCATCTCCCTAAACATGCCCCCCGCTGGAGAACAGAGGCTACTACAGCCAGTAATCGTCTCACCCAGTGGTGAGTCACTCCAGGCATACAAGAATCTATTACACCATGAAAGTCACAATTAGTTTTTAAAATATTTTGAATAAATGTGCATGTTTTCTTCATTAATCTTTAAAAAATTTGACAAATTCTTTTAAAAAAAGGCTCCCAAAATGCTTGCTTGGATATAATGGTAAATCATAGCATTACAAAAACAAAACTGTGAGATGATAGCTCTTGTATTGTCACAAAACTTTTTCTTTTTTCTTTTACTTGCTTAATTAAAAAGTAACCATGAAAATAAAGTATAACTGAGAATTTGAAATGGCAGAATTGTCTTTTATGCTGATAATGCTAATATATAATATGCTCGGATTTCTCACTGGGCCACGAAGGCTATTGATTGGGCCCTCAAATCTAAAATCGAGAAAGGCCATTGGTCCGCAATTAGTTATTTAATATTATCTAATGTAGCCAAGTGGGCCTTGGCAACATGCAGTGGCAGATAGGTGGGCCTTAATGTTGAAATAGCCGGGAACAAAAATCTCAATTGTTTATGCACAGGCACTCTCATCAGACTAAAAGGCAGCATCATCCGGATGGCTTTCTTGGATGCTACAGGGTCCTTCCTTCCACCCTCCTCTGAGTTGTGGTATGAACCTAATGCTCCAGCCAACGGTGAGGAGAGAGAGAGGGCGAGGAAGAGACGTCCAGTATCCGTCTCTCCATCCAGCTCACAGGAACTTAATGAGCATCATTACGCTGTGGTGTGCTCAGAGAAGCAGGCCAAAGTGATCATTCTGCCCTCACAAATCTGCATTTTCAAGCACAACATTACTGAGGCATCCTTCGTGCTGCGGGCTGATGTGGTGCAGATGGGCACTGGCATCTGTCTGGCCTGTTTCTGTGCAAATGGACACATCATGACACTCAGGTGGGTAGCACTAGCCTTTACTGGAAATCAGACCCATATAAGACTACAGTTGTTGCTATTTGACTGTGTTAATGTAATGTAATATAATATTATAACATAATGTAACATAATGTATTGCATTAGCCATTTACTGAAATGCATTTACATTAAATTTACATCATCATTATGCACCAGCGTGTTCAACTCATGTTTCAGACATTTTTTGTAAATATCAAAAACATATCTGCACATTATGGGGACGCATTCCGTTGGAAATCTAAAATGCCATGTGACAGTGTGGTCAGTCATTTTTAAATGTGTAAATGTTTATGGATTTCTACATATTAGTAATACATATTAATTACATTGTTGTGCAGATTGGATGCTTAAATCTTCACAAACTTTACTCAAACTTACATTAAGTAATACTAAACAGATGGATGCGGTTGTTGAAACAAGTATATACTGTTACATTAAATAAATAGACAAAAGTTAGTGCCATAGCTAAAAACAGGAACAGCAACTATTTTGAATTTTGTCTGTTGGCGTGTTTGAGGTAAGTACACCAATCAGCCATAACACTATAACCATTAACAAGGCTATGTGAATAACACTGATTGTGCACCTGTCAAGGGGTGGGATGTATTAGGCTTCAAGTATACAGTCAGCCCCCCCTATACTTGTCAAGAATAAGGGTCAGGTTTGGTGGTGTCTAAACATCTGGGTCAAAACATCCCCAAAATGAAGGGAAGAAGCAGAATTGACAAAGGTGGCTTGGGCTGATGAATTACACCATGTTATAGTTTATTAGGAGGTGTGTGGATTGCTTACTTGGAGATGCAGCCAGGATGCATTATGTGAAGAAGAAGGCATGTGGAGGCAATGTGATGTTCTGGGCAATGTTCTGCTGGGACACATTGGGTCCTGAAATTCATGTGGGTGTTTACCAGACTTTTAACACACTTACCTAATATATTTTGCAGACCAAGTACACCCCTTTAAGACAATGTTATGGCAGTGGTTTCTTAACAGGGTAATGCGCCACACAGTAGGTTATTCAGACATGGTTTGAGGAACATGATGAAGAGTTCAAGGTGCCTCCACATTCTCAGACGACAATCCAACTGAGCATCTAGTCTGATCCATTGTGGCCCCCTCTCACATATTACTGGACTTACCACACCACCTTCAGAGGTATCGTGGAGTCCATGTCTCGATTGGTCAGAGCTGTTTTGACAGCAGGATGGTTCCTACACAATATTAGGCAGGTGGTTTAAACGTTTTGGCTGATTGGTATGTGTTACTTGTTTGCTGCATTAGTTTCTTAGCTCCAATGCTAAACAAGGTAAGCAAACTTCGGACACTGAGCATGTTTTGATTGATTCACTCAAAAGAAAAGATACTAGTTCTGATGATTAAATGGATTGTAGTCAAGCCCTCAAAAGATCCAGCTGTAGTTCTGTGTTGAGGGGGTTGTTTTGGTGATGTGAAGGATTGTTGGTGGACAGATGTTAATGGAGTGCATGTGTTTAGATTCAGAATCAGCCTATTTTTGGTTTGAAACCTTGTCCTCCCCGTCTGTTGTATGGGAAAGTCAGCGCCGGCGGGGCTGTCGTCAGGGTAACACAGATGGGAGGAGACACTGTGCAGCACGAAGATCAGCCCTGTCTGGACTTTGTCTGTCTGTCTGCTGATCTCCCGCCATCTCATAAATCTTCAGCAAGGACAAGAGAGAGCAGGCTAACATCTGCACGTCACTCTCTGTCTGTCACTGCGAAGGACAATGCTATCTATTCAACCAGACATTTGTGATAGTGTTAGAACATTTGTGATAGTATTCTTTTTTAAGGTCATAAATAAGGTAACTGCATGTTTTGAGGACAGAAGTACAACATGAGCTGTGTGCCCTGTTATTCTTTCCCTTTTTAAGCTTGAGTGGTACTCCACTTCCTGGCCACTAGAGGATTACACGAGAGAAGAGTGTGAAGGTCAATTTTTTAATGAGTACACAGGTTCAAACTCTGTTCACTTTCAGGTCTCTCCCCTTTTGCTCTGACCTGTGGAGGCTCTGTCTGCAATACAATCCGACTCAACTACTGAGTTTAAGTTTAAGCTCAGGAATATTGGCTTTTGTAGTCAAAATTTCAGAGTGGACTAGATCTGTTCTGTGCCTACAGTTTGCCTGGGCTGAGACCATTACTGGATGTCAACTACCTGCCTCTGACAGATATGAGGATAGCCAGAACCTTCTGCTTCACTAACTTAGGCCAGGCCATGTACTTGACCTCCCCTACTGAAGTCCAGAGACTAACCTACAGCCAAGACGTCTGTGAGAACCTTCAGGTCAGTAAAAAAAATACTTCCCATAGTCGACTGGATGATAGTCTAAAGCATAAAACAAGTTTAACTATTAGTTTGATAAAAATTCTCACTGACACAATTTTCTGCTTACTCTGAATAAGTTTTTTTAAGTGTTAGACCTGACTTGCCCACACCCCACCCTACCCCTTCATACCCCACCCTACCCCTCCATACCCCACCCTACCCCTCCATACCCCACCCTACCCCTTCATACCCCCAAATGCAGATCTACAGCCTGATGAGACGAGCGATCATGATGATGACTTTAATCAGTGATATATGTATACAGAACATCTAGCTTCCTATGTCTTTTGTTTAACTTACCCTGTCGCTTCAAAGCCATACTGTTATATCTGTCACCACTGTCTGTTATGGCAAGTGTGCTATGGTATTTATGTCTGTATGGATGACTCAGATATTACATAGCCTATTATTTATATGCCTAATGTGACTTGACCCTGCACTCATTACCCTCTTTAGAATAATAGGATCCAATAAAAAACTCAAATCCATAATATAAATTTTTTTTGCTGTATGCCATAGCATGTAAGACTAAAGTAGCACATTTAAAATTCTACTTGCCTTGGCAGATCATCTACATTTTGGGTAACTGTAATTTTACACTAAACTATTGTGTAATTATGTGTGACTTCCAGGAGATGCTTGGTGAACTGTTCACTCCAGTGGAAACACCAGAGGCTCCAAATAGGGGATTCTTCAAGGGCCTGTTTGGGGGAGGGGCTCAGTCACTGGATAGAGAAGAACTCTGTGAGAATTACATTTTACTCATTTCGTGTATGCTGCACATTTAAAAAGGTGTCTCAAAACACAGGTTGACTTTAAATTGTGTGTGTATGGGATGGGTATATATGTGGGTGTGTCAATAAAAAGATCAAGACTGCATTGGAATTTTGGCTAAGGTTATCATCTCCCTCTATGAGGAATGACTATCCTGGTCTGGTTTCCTTGTGTCTAAAAATCAGCTCTGTTCTTCAGCTGTGGCCCTCATGGGCATCTTTACTGTGTGTGGTCTACTCTTTAAACAATGGCCTTTTTATTCC
Organism: Brachypetersius gabonensis; assembly: GCA_037577145.1. Classification (NCBI taxonomy): domain Eukaryota; kingdom Metazoa; phylum Chordata; class Actinopteri; order Characiformes; family Alestidae; genus Brachypetersius; species Brachypetersius gabonensis. Next base: position 14,422,185 of record JBBJLR010000160.1, on the reverse strand, counting down.
ATTACTATTATAGTACTATGGCAGTCTTTGACTTAATAATATCCAGAAAGTTGCACCAAGCTGTTTATCAAACCAAACAGTGACATGACTGCCATAATGAACCAATAACTTGATCTTTAATTAAAGGATTAGACTTTAGTTAAGCATGGTACTGAATAAACATAACATTTCATCACAGCCAGGTGATGAATAAGGAGTGAAATAATCCCCAGCAGGCATAGTTCCTCATTTAACAGAGAATACGGTGACAACTGTAAAAATAATTAAAAAAAACCCCCAATAACTACAATACAGGCAATAAAATACTAATGTAGTGGACCTGCACCTTCCACAGAATACTTCAGCATACTGTACTACAGCAACAAATCTTTGTTTACAGTTTACTGGGCATGCCACCGTTCAAACTGTGGCATCACATGTGTTTCTGTCAGCCGCCTTGGGCAAGGTGGATTCTGCCCAGTTTTCCATCTTGAAACTCTGAATTAGGTAACCATGCCATTGTTCATTTCTGAGGACATTACTGAGCTGCACTGGACTCTAGCCTTCCAGGACCAGGTCTTATGTTAGTGGGACTTTTGTGGCTAAACTGTAGGACCAGTAGTGTATCAGCCTATTCTGAAAACTTTCCACCACCCTGTCTTTTCTCTTGCTCTCTTCAGTCGGGGAGTCAGGCGCAGGGAAGGCGTCCCGGAGCCTCGCCCAGCACATTCCTGGCCCAGGGGGCATAGAGGGCATGAAGGGGGCAGCATCGGGCATTGTGGGTGACCTGGCTCGAGCACGGATAGCATTGGATGAAAGGGGGCAAAAATTGAGTGAAGTGGAGGAGAAGACAGCAGCGATGATGGCTAGTGCCGATTCATTCTCCAAACACGCCCATGAGGTACGAGACTGATTTTAAACCCACCTCAGCTACTTGCATTTTAACTGCAGCCTATTAATTTAGTTCACAACAATGGATTAACAAAGCTCCTGTTTTTAGCTGAACAGCTCTATAAATCTATTAAGTATAGTGTAGATCTGCCAAGATACATGTGAAATGAATTTTGTTTTGTTAGTTTTTGACAGGAGTCATAAGAAATCATTTTGTTTATTATATCAGCTTACAAATAAGGGGTGTTTGGCTACTACAACAGTCTCTTAGTAGTGAAAGCACAATGATTTATCAATAAATGTTTTCCTTGAAGCTCCGTTTACAAACACTGTTTAGAATAGTTAATAGTGGAAAGTTGGAAACTTAATCAATTAGCGTTAAATAGCCTACCGCTATGATCAACGTAAGATTTTAAATAACCATATTTAAGTCACTTCTAACCCAGGAATGCACAAACGCGCTTAAGTTAGCATAGCCCATGCTCAAAAACAAGACATTACAAAATCATTTCACCCTTCAGCCAAAGTACATACAGACTTATTCCAAAACAACAAACGTGATAAAGAAAAAATAGCCATCCAAAACCTATAACTAAGCACAATATTTTCACCAGTGGAAAAGGCCTACTTGGAGCCTTTGTGAGTAAGGCCAGGCCTAGCCTGAGAACTCTTTACAAAAGCAACTACTTGTAGTTAAAACCATTACAAAATACAACTGTACACCATTAAATAAAAAAAAGAATAGGGCACTTATGATGGCAATATGCTTTTTTGCACCACAAAACAACAGAATCATATGTAGAAAAAAAAAATCTGTCCATTGTTGCGGCTGGTACAGCTTGCGCTCTAATGCAGACATACACACAGATAATAAGGCTCAGTTTTACCTTAACAATATTCATAGCAACAAACTTGAGTACTATACAGGAAGTCACCCTTCCTGATCCTTCAGAAATTAACTCCCCATGCAGTGCTGGAAGATATCAAACAAATATATAAATTGGTAGAGGATCACAATACTATCTTCCCCTGTTTACACCTGATACTTCATGCTTCTTGAATATGAAAACCACATAAAATGTAAGTGTAAACATTTAAAAACAGTTATAAACGCAGTATAAATTCAACCATTTGAGCTACGTCAGGAGGTGGTCTGAGACGCGTTTAAGCCACGTTGTAACATCGTAAATGCGTCCATCTGATTTACTGATAATGGCTTGCCATGATTTGTATTAAAATGTTTAGTTAAATTAGATTCACTGAATTCTTTGTCTCTTTATTACAGATTTTACAGTGAGCCTCAATGTCACAAACATGAATTAATCATACATCACTGCAAGGGTGCATGCCGGAGTTTTGCACATACTTGTATAAAATGGTGATATATATAGTTTGGTATATATATTAGGTTTGTCTGCCATGAACTGTTTTTTAATTTAGTATAGACCATACAAGTTTAACTTTCAGAAGGAATGCCTACTAAATGCCAGTAAAGTTTTTGGCAATATGCAGCACAGATTTTATTTGCAATAATTAACAAAATAAGAAAAAAACTAAAAGTGTGAGGATATAAACATACAGGGCAGAACCAGGATCTAAACAAACCAGTAGGGGTTACAGTTGACCGACCAAGACACAGTGTAAACACAGGGATATGACCACTAACAGATGGGCAGGACTAGTGCGGAGCAGGGAAATTAAAACAACAAACACATGGCAAGGGGCAAATACGATCAGACCATTGGAAAACACAGGACAAGATGTGACTCTCAGTAGAGCCTGTGGTCATCAGTATTTGCTTTTTTTGGGTGTTGGTATGCTATATTGCTGATACTGATGCTGTACTTAAGTGAAAGAATTGACATAGGGCATCAGTAATATTTTTATTTTAGAAAAATTAGTAAATGCAAATGAATGCTAAATGAATGCTTTGTGTGAGAAAAATATGAAAATATAGTTACATATATTGAGAGTTATCTACTTGTGCTGTATTTCTGTAGATGATGCTGAAGTGTAAGGACAAGAAATGGTATCAGTTCTGATCTGGAGACCAGCACAGAGCCCAAGGGGTCTCCTGCAGAGCATCATCCTTTACTCATCCCATCCTCCTTTTCTTCCTCCATCTATACTGCTGTACCAGTGGGATCCCTTATTCTTTCTTGGCACAATGTTGAATACTGTGTTGACCTCAGTCCTACTGTTGGAACTGCAGTGGGGAGTGTGTGAAAGGACCACAGCTCAAAAAAGATAATTATAGAACCACTTTGACATTCTGCTGTTTTTAGTTGTCTGTTTTTGTTTGTGTATGATTACCACCCCTCTAGTGCTGAATCATCTTGAGGGCCATGCAGTACCTTTTCCTCACACTCGCGCTGTTTACGTTCACTGTCTTTCTCACGAGGAAAACCAGTAAGGGAGAAACTAAATAATAAAATATAAACAAAAGAAACACTGTAAAAACATACAATAACATAATAGTGGGGAAACAGAAAACATACACAAACTTCAGTATAAATCTTGATGTAAAGCTACTAACGTGATCAAAGTTGTATTAACTCTTGACTATCAAGTGCACATCAAGAGGAGCGCTCATGTCTGGAGTAAAGCGGGCAGAGCATTTGAATAAGCACCTGTTCATGGGACGTGATGTCATTATAATGGAGGAGACGGACCACACTAATGAACCCAAGTTTCGCTCTCCTTCCCCTTCATCAAAACTCACGGTTCAGGTTGTTATTTTTCCATACAAGCATCATACCTCTGTTTATTTGTGACACAGTAGTCTCTTCCATCTAATTTATTTATTTACTCTTTATTTTTTTATTTAATAAGAAACAAAACCCAAAATTTCATGTTTAATATCTATTGTAAATGTTCAATTGAATATTGAAAGCCTTTTGAATGATATTTTGATTCACATTTGGGAATTGTTTATTGTTAATATCAGTACAATAATACTTTACATTAAAGTACCATCTCCAAAGGGTTTATAATTAGTTGATAGATAATCTAGCTTTAAATACTTATGAAAAATCATGCAGAAACCATATAAATTGTTCATTGACTACTTATAAACCTAGCTGAATGAAGAAAAAAAGCTTTTTAGATGGTATTTTCATGTGATCTGCTGTCCAGATGTCCAGTGTTGACTTCCATTGTAAACCTTCCGTGAACTTTATTGCAGAAAAGGGCTGGTTTGGTTATAGAAATGGGAAATTATGGCACCATCGGCTGGAATTATGTAATATTTGCTTGTAGTACTCATGTAACACAGTCACAACACTGCTCTGGGAGTGAATGGTTAAATGTGAAGGGATTTTATTTTTTTTTTTATAATTTTTGGCAATTTTGTCCAGTATATACTAGGAATGTTTTATATCTTAAGGGTCATTTTTCTTAGTTTCAGAAGGTTGCACTTTCCTCTGCATATCTCACTTTGAAGTGCTGACTTTTTGTTTGAGACGTAAGAAGCACTTAAGGCACATGTTGCAGAGAATAACCTGTACCACAGGTTTAAGCGATCAGGAATGATTATACATTCAGTTGTGTTCATATATCAGGTCTGGCCTAAAAGTTCACCGATCTCAGGTGACGTCTGGAGGACGTCACATTCCTGTGGCTGTCTACAAATGAAATGTGGTTTACGTTTCTGGTCGGCTTTGCTTGAAGATCTGTGCTTGCCTTCAGGAGGGTAAACTGGCCTTACTTCAGTGACACATGGGTGATGGACTCTGTGAAACCTCTGAATCACAGTTCACAGTTAAAGGTCACTTTGGGATGGAGACTTCATCTTGTTATTAAAGCCATACCAGCTGACAAAATTTGTTTTGAGCCAATGCGTGTGCAGTTGTAGATTGAGAAAAAAGAACGAAATTACAGCAACCTCTTCATAATGCATTGCTCTGTATTTTCTTGAAAATGTACCTTTAGTGTGATTATATAAATACGTTTGATCTAATTTATGGTGTGTAAGAAAATGCTGCTATATATGTTTGTGCATAAGAAGACTCATTCAACTCTCCAGATTCTGGTTTTATGCTTTTCTCTCTCTCTCTCTCTCTCTCTCTCTCTCTCTCTCTCTCTCTCTCTCTCTCTCTCTCCCCTTCTCTCTCTCTCTCT
>JBBJLR010000160.1:14397543-14417096 GCA_037577145.1 Brachypetersius gabonensis | reverse complement strand
CTCTCTCTCTCTCTCTCTCTCTCTCTCTCTCTCTCTCTCTCTCTCTCTCTCTCTCTCTCTCCCATTCTCTCTCTCTCTCTGTCTCTCCTCCTGCCCAGTTTTTTTTGCCATTCTGTAAATAAACTATTGTGACAATCTGGGACCACAACACAAAGAGCGGGAGCAGATGAATCAGTGCAGAAACAGTTGCCATATCTTTTTCAGACGCCAAAGATTTACTTTTATTAAGTTGTGTAGTTCACTGTTACACCTATCTGTGCCCGACCTCTGTGGAGTTCAGCAATTGTGCTTTTGAGGTCTCTCCTGTTTTGTTGACGCTGCGTGAACAAAACAAAGCCTTTTGTGTTCCTATCAAATTCTAAAAAAAAAAATGGGGTGGGTTGGAATGGTTAGCAAATGAATTAAGCCAACATCTTGAAGACTTAATGGTTCTGGGTGTGTTTTTTATGTTACAGTATCTCATGGCAAGTCTTATTAGAAAAAGAAGTTGTTTATCTTTCTTTGGCATTCCTCGTTGATTAATTCATGCTTGTATAATGTATTAAATGTGTCAGATTTTGCCCCTTCTGTGGTTAATCATTGTACAATTCTGTTTTTTTTTTGGTTTATGCCTTGAAATAATCATGTTATTCTGCACATTTGTGTCTCCATATAGTATTTTAAGATAATGAACTGTGCTGTCACAGTCATGAAGATGGTCATGGTTCCTGAATGATGGCGCATAAGTGTGTGCACTGACCATGTAATGCTGTGCATATCTGTAGACAGTCTGGAGCTGAAGACTTCAGAGCGTGCCAGGGGGTTTAGCACAAATGAACCAAATCCAGCGTTTTATACAGAGACTGGTATGGCCGACTGTGATAGATGGATAATGTTTATGCTATGTTTCATTAAGGACTTGGAAGTCATTATGGCAAAACCTGGATGTTTTAGATCCCCACGATCATTGTCAATCAATAATCGGATCAGTGTGTATGAATAAGTGTTTCAATAATAAAAAGTACAATGTTTGAGCCACTCTCAGGCCGTGTATCCTCTTAAGCCAGTTTTCAGGTCGCACCTCCAGTTTGCTTCATTTCTGATTCATAACGATTTAGTATGCACCGTCAGTGTGTGGTTGTTAGCCCGTTGTAATCTTCCAAGAAAAAAAAACTTGAGGAAAATAAGATGTCCAATATTTTTCCCGTCTCTTGTCCTGAATTTTGGTTCTTTTTGTTTGTCTTATTCTTTCAGCTGTTTTATCTTGTCTTTCAGTGAACTGTCAATAAGTTTGGTCACAAATTCAGAACATTGTATCTTGAACTTGTATACTTCTGGTATGAAGAAAATCCTCTCTCTCATCTTCCATCTTCTGTCCTCCATATAGCGGTTATCAGTGGGTTGCAGTATTTTTCTCATTGTAGCCAATTTTCTTGTACAGTTTTATGCAAATTTCACATGGATGTTTATGAATATCTGCTGCCACAAAAGATTTAGAATTTCTGTAGATAGAAATTACTGTGCAATGGAAAATAAAAATGATATTAAAAAATCTGTCCTTGTGTGTACTCTATTTCAAAGAAAATGAAACAATCATTTCACGTGGAAGTGACAATTTTGCACTTATAATCATTTCTCAGATTTTTTTTGATAAATTGCATCAGAGAAGTGTAAGAGTGGGTCGCACACTAAGAAAAAAAGGTCTACAAAAAAGGAGTTTTAATCAAACAAAGAAAGAGCAGAGCAGACATTTCAGCAAGTAGCTTTTCTCAGTCCTCTCTGTGCTCGCAGTTTCTGTCCACTCTTATCGAATTGTGTTTTTTTAAATGTGGTAACTTTAAAGAAGTCTTAACCAGACAGTCAATGTCACATTTCATTGAAAAACTCCTTTACTGTAGAATATATATACAATAGCCCCACATGTATATTTCTTTTCAATGATTAATCACATTTGCATTAAAATTAGGCAATGTTCTAAGCCTAATTTTTTTTTTACTTTTTCTCACATATCAGCTTTTCTCTACATTCAGAATCCAAGACCTCGGGTACTACAGTACCTGCTTTCATTATTTGTACTGCTTCATTGTAAATCATGTTCTGAAGGATTCAGCAGACGGATTACCCTATTCAATACTCATATACTGAAAATGCTCAAGTTTTTTAAAAACAAATGTAGACATGTTAATAACCTGTTTCAAACCACATATGCACAGATACCCACAAATACAATGAAAACATGGATATAAGAACACTTTCTATTTTGCTGTTAAATTTAAATAGCCAGAATACTTAACTAGGAACAGGTGAAAAGACATAAGACTTAAACATATTTTGGCTTTCTTGCCACGTGACAGTGTCCATGAAAAAGGTGCCATTTCTTATGAAGTCTGACAAAAGGTAGTTTTACTGCTTTTGGGGGAGATGCCTTGTTTTCTGTTTGACCCCAACCCTTGCTTTCAACTGCATTACATCACCACGTCGTATTTTCCTGTAATAGAGAAGTTAAGTGTGCCATTGTTGCGTGATAATGATTCTGACGTTAATGCTGATTCTCGGTTCTGCGGATTTTTTTTGGGCGGATAAAGTGTGCACCTTACATTAATTAACCCGAGTTTAGAAACGACTGGAGTCCTGTGCTCCTACACTTGCAGCACTGTCAGTGTCCACTAGGGGTCGCGCTAACCAAAGGAATGTGATCAAACATTCAGTCCCTGAATATCTAAGTTCTCAACTTGACAAGGAACAAAACACACATTGTTGTTGAAATAATATCTTGTGAAATTCCAGTGAGACCACTCTAAGAAATACAGTAATGCGAGCTTTGGACTAAAACTAGGCATGACCTCAGACTACATACCTCTTCACAACTACTGGGAGAGTAAGGCATGCAATGAATGACGCTCTGAGATAAGATTCTGAGACAGTGTTACACCCATGACAAACACTGTTCTCTATTTATCATCCTCTTATTTATCATTCCACTTGAGGCTTTGGGAATCTTTTCCTATCTTGGCCAGTGGTGTGTCAGAAAGCTAAAAATAACGAAGGCCGGTCTTTATCACAATTCAAACAGGTAGGCCAAGGTAAACATTTACGTTAATGTGAGATGCTAGTGGGTGGAGTGGCATGCCTTGGGAGAATAACAATAGTGGCTGAACTAGTAAATTACATTTTTAAGGCAGTGTGTTGGTTGAGCGTCAACTGCGTTATTCTCATTTAGGCCACAAAGCCGACAGACAGACTGTCAGAGCGGAAATGCAGGTCCAGAACCCTAAAAAGTGAGACGAGGACGTCACTGGCAGGAACGACTCTCTAGGGCAAACCAATTCATTACTTCCCCTGTAACCGCTTAGATATCGGGGCTTAAAGAGAAAGCACAGCGAGACACGCCACCCCACACATCAAAGGAAATGAATGGCGCGTAACCGGCGCGTGGTTAAAGCCCCACAGTGATCCAGCCCCTTGCTGGAAACGCGGGGGGCGCGGTTCGACGAGCAGAACAGTACGAGGCCGAGCGAAGACCCCCAGCCAGTGGTGGAAGAGGCGCAGGGGTATAACATCGAGAAAGGAACTGAAAAGGACAGTGTCTCTGTTCAGTTCAGATCCACAGTGTGTGAAAAAGTTCTAAAGAACGTTCTCGAGGGTGTGAGGCTCTCGTGCTCTGAGTGAAATAACGCGCGACAGTGTGGTCGGTTTAAACGGTTCAGTCGGGCAGCACGCGCTCCCTTTCAGAACACGCACAAGCCCTGGCAACGTCCTGACAACGGCAGAGGAAGGAGGACGAACCGGAGAGTCTTTTATGTGTAAACACTCACTACCGGCGTGTGACATTTTCCATCCCAGACGTTATTCATCGTGCTCGACAGACCTCCACGACCGCTCTACGGCTCGTCACTGAGAAATGTAGCGGCGACGAAGAAGGAGGCGTTCCCGTGTGTGTGTGAGCCAGTCCGCGTGTCTGCGAGTGTGTGTGTCAGAGAGAGAAAGCTTCGGGCTGCCTGAAATGGCATTTCGATGAAGTTGAACGCCTCAGGCGATACACGAGTTGTCAGTCACTGAGAGGTATGTGCCCGGAGCGGTGGTGTTGGCTCCCTCTCTGTCTCTTTTTGCTTTGGTTACCTTTCAGTTGTCTTCACAAACTGAGAGACTCAGAAGTTGTGTTTAGCAGTAGCCTTCTGGATGCTGGTACCGCGGCGTACCCGCGCTCCCTGAAATGTGGAAGAGGCGTGAAAAGGTGAGCTCGACATCGCTTAATCCAGGATTTAATTAATTACTTTAGCCAGTAGGTTCATATGCGGTAACCAGCCTGGCCGCACCAGGAGGAAAGGGGAGGCTGCAGGCTGGGCACGCAGAGGTGTTTAGGTCCTAGGGCGCAGATTAGACTGTCGTACTTTCTGCCTCGCCACAATGATGAGCAACGGGCCAAACATCGTCTACGAGTGGCTGAAAACGCTACAACTGTGTCAGTATGTCGAGGCGTTTGTGGACAACGGCTACGACGACCTGGAGGTGTGTAAACAGATCGGGGAGCCAGACCTGGACGCTATCGGCGTGTTCGCTCCGCACCACCGGCGGAGAATCCACGAAGCAGTGAGACGGTTGAAGGAGGAGGATAGGGAGGTGGCCTCAGGACTCTACTTCACTCTGGAGCCCATGCCCCCGACCCCAGCCGTGGAGTCCAGGTTGCGAGGCTCCAGGTCGTGGACGGAGGAGAGCAGTAGCAGCGCGGCCCGCGGTGGGGCGCCGAGGAACCGGACCCTGGGGCACCACCGCAAAGAGCTGGTGATTTACCCCAAACTGAAACTGAAGATTATGATCAGGGACAAGCTGGTCAGGGACGGGATTAACCTCGCCAGGCCACCCTACTCGAACAAGGTAACATGGGAGGGCAAGGGGGTGGCTGGTTGTAAATCTGCACTTGTTGAAGGACTCCTTGATCATCAGGTTATTTCCCAAAGCAGGGTTCTGTCAGACTGATACCTTCAACCCAAAGACAAGCTTGGTAGTAGGAGAAAGGCATTTTAAAAATCAACTTCAGAACATCAGAACATCCCCCTGAGCTTTCAGCATGTTTAGTTAGACATTTATGGTCCTGAACTATACCTGCACTGCACATTTGAGTAGTGTTTCCATATTTTGTTCCTAGGAATGCACTGCATTGCCTGAGTTTCAAATATTCCCTGCCTCAGCAAAGAAGATCCAGCCCATCAACTGATGACCAAGTCCTTAAGGAATGGGATCCGGAGTATTGGCACAGGGAATATCTGAAACCAAGCAGGGCTGTGAGTGCCCAGGAGCAGGATTAAGAAAAGCATCCAAAACCACATAGAATGACAGTAAACAGTATGTCAAAGTAATATACCATCAGAAGGAGTGCATTCATCTAGTATTTGTGTTGTATAGTAGTATGGTGTTTTGGAAGCCCCTGCTCTGACACACCAGAGCCTCACTTCACAAAGGGCTTGCTAATTAGCTGAATAATTGAAGTTGTGTCAGAATAGGAAAAAGCAAAACATGCTGGACAAGTGTACTCCAAGGTTACAGTTGAAACCACTTCTACAGAAGCAGCGGTTTGCTCTGCTTTACTTTCCTGTCGAAAAAAAAGTGTAGGTGTAAGAGAGAGGGAAAAGACACGAGTGTGTGAGAGAGGTTGGAATTATAAAGATCCATTCATGCTAAAAAAACTGCATGTTAAAAGTGTAAAGATGATGTAATCAGCAAATTGCTGGTTTACCTTCTTAACCTTAGGCCTAGGTTTAATTTTCCATACTGTCATATAGTATTCTCTTGTTCTCATAGTGAATTTCCACCCACTTCCAATGCACAGCTCCTGAGTCATATAGCTCATTGTTAAGTCAGTTTTTGCAGTTGAATTTAAGGTTAGACTTATGTGCATATATATTTAAGCATATTTCCTTATTTTTGCATTTGCAATTGAGACATCACAGCATTACTAATTTGAAGTGAAAATAGTCAATCATTGGAATGAAAAACAGATGCGATTAACCACCTGTATTATTTAAAGAACAAAGATCTAGGCTGATCTTAACAATGCATTTGTTGAAGTGTATCATGGCATCATATCTGAGAACCTCAGAAAAATGATGTTCCACAAGCTGTAAAACACTGCTTTCGAAGACTGTATCTCATCTGTGGAACATGGTGATGTTAGTTTCATTGTTTGGGCCTGTTTTGCTGCCTCAACCAAAAGGCTTACGATCATTGATGTAACAATGAATTCTGAAATTCATCGTTGAATTATACCGAAAACGACCCAAGTTTACCAAAAATCTTTGAAGGGCAAAGTCAAAGTCTTGACCATAGGCCAATATAAATGTCGTGGAATAGCCTGAAGTGAGCAGTTCATGTGAGAAAACCCTACAACACCCCGGATTTGAAGCAGTTCTGTATAGAGGAATGGGCTCATATACGTCTAATCTGATGTACAGGACTGTTCAATAGTTCAGTAGAAATATTTTGTTGCAGTTATTGCTGCACAAGCGGGTGACATTAGATACCGAAAGCACAAGGTAACATACTTTTGACACTCACATAATATTGTACTATTGATTTCCCATACCTTTAAGGCTTAGGAAAATCTGATGTTTATTTATGCAGAAATAAAGGGTTCTGAAGGGTTTACAAACATTCATGCACCACTGTAAATTGCTACATCCCTACTAATTCTGTTTTCTGCAAAGTTTTGATTAGGTGACATAAGGTGACACAGAAATACAAGTCAATCATAGGTATTCGGTTAATTGCATGAAAACCGGGCCTAAGTGAGTAACACCTTCCCCTCTCTTACATAAAAGCTGTATGAAGAGAGGGAAGATGCTCTCTCAACATGGCTCTTCATTGCTACTTGTGTCTTAACCAAGTTACTACTGTAACTGAAGAGAAAATTATATAATTGCTAGTGTTTATCATCCTGAAGGTTACGTGAGGCAACATTGACTAAACAACAAAAAATGGTAAACAGTATGAGTATATAGTATGATTCTTTTTATAAACTGAGCTAAGACATGTCATCACTGACAACCTGATCAATCAAGAAGTTGCGGTCATAACAATGACTTCACTCTGCTTGACAGTAAGTATAGAGGGGAAATCGACTCATGATGATTCTCAGTTCATATACTCTAATTATTTTTGGCTGTTTTGGTTTGAGAGCTAGTGAAGGCGCCGTGGGGATTATCTAGATGAAACAGCCTGAGTAGCCTGGTCTGTGATCAGAGTATTTAGCCTTAAACTAACCACACCCTTCTATATACACACACACACACACACACACACACACACACACACCTCTACCCTAAAAAAAACCCTCTGTGAGTCAGCTGTGTTCTGCAGTACATAGGAATTGATTAGTTCATCACGTCACTAGTGCAGCTTTTAAAAATGCACTAGCATGCATGTAGCTGTGGGCTAGTTTTCGAAATGAACGGGATCCTCATTTGATATTGCTAAGCAGAAATTTAAAACAGTTAAATAAAAGTGAATTCCATTATTTTAACATTAATAAACTGTGACCAAGGTAATTGAAAGTTGTTTGGTGTATATACCTTTTTTTTACCATGTGTGATGTCCTAGTCACCATGACTTAACTTGCGTTGGAGACTTGGTAATCCTTTGGTTCTGCCTCTGTTGTAAAAAGGTCTGAGTAAATAAATGTGTCCATTTGTACCAATTTTTATCAAACCTCTTGTAATTGCTTAGTTGATATCACAACAGTTACACAATTGAAAACATAATGAATTAAGCTTTAATGATTTATGGGGTGACACTGTTGTGCAAAATATGAGAAATGAGTACGTAAAACAGTTCTCATGGGAACAAGGGAAAAAGTATGGGCAGTTTTAACATCCTTTAAGTTTCAATGCTGCAGTTGTTATGTTTTAGAAACTTTGTAGTGTACTTCCAGATATGTAATGTGCTGAAAATTTACTGTTCCATTTTGTTTATGAATCAATGTTTTAAGGAGATGCAGATACCTATTTTTATTTTTCCAGATAAAGTGTATGGCTCTTGTTAACAGGACCTACTGTAACAGTTCATGAATATTTTGTGCATAATAGGCTGCCCGAGTTAATGACACCTTTTATCATTCTTAGATTAACTTGAAAACTGAGCAGAGGTTTTTAAGTGTTCGATAAAGATGTCATTAAATTTTATTGTACCGGCCTTCATTTTTATTGCAGTAAAAGTTAAATTAGAAGTTAATGCCCCATGGCATAGACTGTGACTGTTAGGTTGTTAAATTGGCTGTAGTTGGAAAAGTTGTATTAAGTACTGCAAAGTTTTGGGGTTTCCTAATGGGAAATGAACATACACCTGGAAACCTGATCTTTTCAGCTGTAGTAATATAAGGTGTATTTATGCTTCAAACATATGCACCAGTTCTCTTTAATGGCAAGTTATGTTCATCCAAAATAGATGAACTATGCTTATTATTTATTTCTGAGCCCTGAATACCCTATAAAAAGTATCACTAACATTTCGGCTGCAGGTCCATGGCACGCCTGTCTGCTCACATGTTGTCTGTGATACCATGAGGGCTGTTCAGGGAACAATAAATACACATAATGTTTTTCTCTGCTTCATGATAGCAGCAGGGCTGTAAAGGAAGGGTTATATCAGAGTAGAGTAGAAGAAAGACACAGCAGTTTTGGCATCCCCAGGGTCAATTTGAGCACACACATACATACACACACACACACACACACACACACACACACACACAAATAGATGTGCATATAGACTCACTTTTACTATTCTGTACACATACCTTTGATTATTATTTAAGAATGATAATGACAAGTCCGGTTAGAAATTGAATAAATACACCCGTGTTCTGTGACCTTGTTTTTTTTATCTTTTAATCCTTAAAAATACCCTTTCATGGACTAAAAAAAAGCCATCAGGACATAGAACACAGGAAGAGTATATAGTTAAAGAGCAGTCTGTTTCTGAAAGAGCTACTGTATGACAAGAAATTACACTGGTGGGCAGGACATGTTAGACCTCCCCATCCATTTCTGGTTAGCCTCTGCTCTATCACAGCACCTTCCCACCACACCAGCCACTGTGGATCTTTAATTTCTCATCCACTCTGTGGCCATTAAGCTAGCCCTGGGCTGACTGAATTCCAAGGTTTAATTTTCACAATGTGTATTTCATTCTTGCCTTGTTTTCTCCTCTGGACCTGAGAGGCTGTAGATTAGAGTTGGTACGACTGGCATATGGTCATCAGTGTATGAGAGATTATGGATTATGGATCTCTAAAGCGCTGTGTGTGTATGTGTGTATAAAAAGTATTGTGAGGCTCTTGATTGGTATTTCAGTGATGTATAGTCTCTGTTGTTTATTATTTTTTTTGATAAAACTTTTTCTTACTAGGTAAAGAGGAAATGTGAGTCTCCATTTGAAAAAATCCTAATTTCTTAATCTGTGTCAATAAGCAAAACCCACCATTAAGGCCCTAATGCAAGTGTGTATGAGTGTAGTTTCAATATGGATAGTAGTATGTTGGGTCATGTTACAGAATGCAAAGCTACTTATAGAGCTCATAACAGCTGTGAATCTGTCTGTGTAAAATGGCATTTGATCCACATGTGATACCGACAATCCATGTGTGTTGTGTAGCAGAGTCAACGTTGTGGCATGAGGGTAGGTTGGCAGAATGTGTGACAATATGCTTGTGGATATGAGAGAGAGAGAGTGAGGGAGAGAGAGAGAGCTAATGAGAGACAGAGAGAGAGAGACCGAGAGAGAGAAAGAGAGAGAGAGATGGAGCAAGAGAGAGAATGAGAGAATTTAGACAGACAGTATATTATAATTATCTGTTTGTGGTCATTTTTCAGATTGTCACTGCATTGACCTCAAGATTTGATCAGTCCTTTTTAAATCTTTGAGAAAAAGTTTGCCTGTAATATAATTGTCTGGTAGAAGGTTACAGAAACAAGAGAACAATGTTTCTCACTTTACTTACATCCAGAACTGAGACTTCTGCTATTATGAATACTTTTTCTCCACATGTGGGAGGATGTCCAACAGGTCTTGCAATTTCAATAGAATTCAGTAAATGTTGCCATGGTGACATCTGAATAAATACTCCCTTAAAGGGAAGACTGATGGGTTCTAGCATAATACATTTCATTTTTGTTGATTTTTTCAGTATAATTATCAGCATAGTTATAATGGCCCTCAGTGGAAAAAGGTGCGTGTGTGTGTCCTTCAGCGTGTGTGTGTTTGTGTGCGTGTATCTTGTGTGCAGAATATATTTAAAATCTATCTAGTGCTTCTGAGATTTTGGGGGTACATGATGGTGCTACTGATGTTAAAGCCTAATCCCCTTACGCTGTAGGAAGAGAGGGATTGGGGGAGCAGTTGCCGTGGCAACTATGCAGGTTGTGAAGCTTTCGGATGAGTACAAGTTTGTAGATTCAGTTTTAACTGAAATCCAGGTGTTCTGAATGGTGATATGGCAAACAAGGGGAGATCAATTTACACATTTTCTAACCTTGACCAAGAGATGGTAAGTGTATGTACATTGTGCATGTGTGTCTCAGGTTGGAGGCCAAGCCAATATGTCAGACTGAGTACTGCAGGGAATGGGAGCCTGCTGTCTGCTGAATCATGCCTCTACTGAATCACGCACACGCACACACACGCGACACACATACAGCATCCCCTCCCCCTTGCCACACACAATCATAGCCATCGGCACATTATTTTTTTTGTCTATGTGTGTGTGTGTGTGTGTGTGTGCTAGAATTTAGGTCAGTGTGTGCCTTTTGGCTCTGTTATCTTACTCTACTTTATTTGTCTTGCTAATGTGTCTGTTAGTAGATATTCAGTAGATATTCAGTACTTATTCCACCTGATGACCCTTATAACCTTTGTTAAAAGCAGAACTCATCCCAGCAAAGATCGCTTTTCATTTACATCTCATTTATCACAGCCACCGTATATAAGTGCAGAGAACACGCGCACACACACACAAACACCCAGGACTATTCACAGATTACATCTAACCTTTCCTGTCAAGCCTTGTCCAACATTTCTTCATAGTCGATATATCAACAGCAGCAGATGCAACTGCAGGAAACTGGTCCGTGATGGCTGGAAAATAATTAAATCAGAAAAAGCAGTGTTGAATATTAATTGAGTTAATTGATATCTGAGTATGCGTAACGTGGAGCTGTGATAATGACTGTCCTCTCGCTGCCCTGGCCGTCAGTACCGGGGCCATCAGTCATGACCTTGTTCTACATCGCAGAGGAAAATCACATTTCAATATGCATGAAGTAGCTAAACAAAATCTGTAATTATAATTAGATGATGGTAATGAGAGGGGGTAGGATGAAAGAGAGTGTTAGAGGTTGGTTAGAGAAATGGACTGGAGAGCTTTTCATAATGTTATATTGGAGAAATGCAATTATAAAACAGCATGAGGGTCATTTACATATTCAGATATGTGTAACTGTTCAAACTCCCTTCTGTTGTGGTGACATCAGTCATTGGAATATAAAGGATATTATGAATTCAAATAAAGGAAACTAGGTAGATCATTTGATCTTGGTTGCTTTTTTATATATATTTCAATGTATTATATATATTTATGTATATTTTTTTTAATGATTTATAGCTATATTGTTTGGAGATTATTATGAATATCCAACTACTGCTAGTTATTAGTTATTAACAATTTAAAGTGATATATGGGAACTTTAGTACAACCTTGCCATTTCCCCCTCTAATAATGGGGTCAAAAGCTTCTTAGCTTCAGACACTCTGTCCGCAGAACTACAGATTGTCTATGTGTACTTAGCTGGCTACAGTTGTCTGTATCTTGTAAGTTCCTTTTTGATTAATAATCTAAACTACAGTATTACGCACCTGTGCAAACTTACTGGAACAATGTAGTTACTGATGTGTAATGTTCATGACATCACATTTTCATATTGATGTTAGAATGTCTGGTT
This sequence comes from Brachypetersius gabonensis, assembly GCA_037577145.1. Taxonomy (NCBI): domain Eukaryota; kingdom Metazoa; phylum Chordata; class Actinopteri; order Characiformes; family Alestidae; genus Brachypetersius; species Brachypetersius gabonensis. Next base: position 14,405,130 of record JBBJLR010000160.1, on the reverse strand, counting down.
ATAACAACAACGAAATGGCATATTTGGAAATGCTGAGGTGGAATTGCAACAAAGTACATGACCGTACTAGTAATGCTCACCAGTTTTTCACCTTTTTATCAATTTCCTATGCAGAAAAATCCTGGAGTCTGCAAACCATAAGGCCAAACTTAAGATTGAATGAAAAGGGCAGCGTTTATCTCAGATGATGATATATAGTTTTTCCGCTGCTGACTTGTGTTATAGGTTTTGATATGTGGTTAATTTCTGGTCGCACAGAAGAATGATGGCTAAAAAGTGTGATGTACTGGACAAGATTAAATGGCTACCCTGTTATGACAGTGAGATATATACTGAGAGGCCTTCAGTGTATAGGCTTACAGTGACAGGGATTCATGGTAAATTGTGCCATGCCATATGTCAAATCTGAAATACGCTTTGATATTATCAGTCTTTCATGAAAATATAACATATATTATGTTTGTAAGTATCAGCATTGTATTTGTTAAGTTGGTTAGCTGGACTGAAGGAGGAATCCAATGGGCCTTCTTTTAGCCCATTACAATTTGTCTTTGATTAAGTGGCTGTTAATGGCTTTCATAAAATGTGTAGGCTTGAGAATCTGTGAGCAGCAAAGGGGGAAGATTTAACAAAGCTTTAGTTGGACTTTAATGAGTTCAGTAATGAAGAAAAAAGATCCAAGCTGTATTAACTTTTGATATTTGGCAGTTTTGTGTTATACTGGTCTCTTGTGACCTTTTGAATGCTGGTGGTTTCTGAGCAGCAGGGCCATCATTAAAAATGAAGTGCAGGTCTTTTGGCCAGAAGATCAAACACTTGGCTTCCAAGCAGCATGCCGTTGTGTGCCTTTTATAATAAATGTGATATGACAAGCAATCAATTTCACTAATGAGAGACATGAAACCGTCTTGCCTAGGGGCCAGACTGAAACCTCTCAGTGGGGTAAGGTCAAAACAGTTATAAGTAAATGTGTTCTTCGCTACAAGAGACAACATGTCTTCTTGTTGCACAAGAATGTGAGGAGAGTAAAATCTCTTCAAGGTGCTTGAACTAATATAAATGTGTATTAAAGCTCTTAGGCGAAGTTCTGTGTTGTATTCAAACCTAAAGCTGCCTAACACTAACAAGGTAAGACCGACAGCCTAATAGAGGCTATTAGACTGTCTTATTAGCGTACCTGCAGCTGTTGTTCCTCTTTACCACATTTCTGCCATAATGTCTAATTGAGTTGCATGCAGAGAAAAGGCAGGCACTTTGGGATGTGGTTGGTGTGTAAATGGATTAGCGTAGTTAACCTATCAGAAATGATGGAGGTCAATTAGTGCTGAGAGAGTACTCATACACACACATACCCTACATAACTAACATCTCCTGTTATTTATTAGCTAATCACGACTGACAGGAAAGAGCTGCCACACAGCTGTCCATGTTTTGCATTCTCTCTTATATGCACATACACACTTAAACACTCACAGTATATTGTTCAGCTGTAATGTGGTGTATGTGTGCGTACACCACATTACAGCTGAACAATATACTTTTTTACTAATCTTCTGATTGCAATATTGACCTTTCCAAAGTGATATCACTTTTGTAATATAATGTTACTTTTGCAATAGGCTTTTAGTTTGCAAATATGCTCTCAAATAACTCAAAATGGATTCTAGAACCAGATTAAATTAATGTCTAGACTAAATGAATTTTTGACCTATTAAACTGAATATCTCATTGGCAGTCCATTCAGACTTTGCCATTGGCCTCTTCTACTGTCACGAGAGGAGCATCAGGATGTAGAATCAGAACTCAACTCTATTTCCTATCACCTTTATTGTTGAGTTCACTGACAAAAAATTTTGAGCACCATTTTTTCAGACCTGTACTCAATATAAAAACAGTAGGGCTGTAACCATATGTGATGTGATATTTTCATACCAATTTCTTTTCTTTAACCAATAGTTGAGGGTCTTAGGGTTTCAAAGAGTCCACCAACAAGTTTAAAAATATACAAGCACGGACGGACTCCTTTGTTTGCTGAATTTATTCGCTGTAAGTACAAGAAAGTTATGACTTTGGGCTGGATGGGTTGTGATAAAACGGATTTGGAGTTTCTGTGTAATTGTTTTATTGTGTTTTGAGTGAGTTTTGTGGCTCCAGGCAGCTGGCCGGAGCATTTTTTTTCTTGTTTGAATGGAGTGGTGAAGCGAGAGAGGCATGTTGACTCCTCCAACTCGACTCATCGGTGTAGTTCACAGCAGCCTTATTTCCAATGTGAATGGAAAGCAAGCGGTATTTAAGCGTTTATTGATTTATAATTTTGTGGTGTCTCCAAACAAAATGACATCTCAGAATTTTCCTCTCCTCCCAACTGCCACCCCCCCTATAAGAATCATGTTGGAACATAATCGTGGGTCAAAAATCGTGAAACAAACCGAATCGTGAGTTTGGCAAACATGTTCATACATCATTAACAAACAATTTAATTTTGTTCAAAATAATGCAGACCAGTCTGACATCTAGTTAAAATGCCACCTGTTAAGTCATTTCTTAAAGTTAATGTTTTAGAAGCTGGGAAAAGATATACTGTTTCACAAATTACTAGAATGCTGGCTTTTATAGAAAGATATCAGAATACACAGTGCATCACAGCTTGATTTTTCAGCAAGACAATGCACCCTGTCACACTGCAAAAAATTGTCAAGAACAGTTGTAGGAACATCACAAAAAGTCTGAGGTGGATCCAAATTCCATAACTTACGTGTCCAAAGATAATGAGAAAAACAGCATCTTTTCCGATGACACATTTATGATGGATTTGTATGTGGATTTATTTAGGTTTATATAAATGTGTTTGTGCTATTTTTATAGTACAGTTCCTCCTCCTCAGAGCTGTTATTTAGTGTTGACCGAATTACATCTGACTGTAATAAACAGTTCACTAGTTAGCACTGTGCTGGTCTCAGTAGAGCTTACATTAATGGGCCATCAGTAACTGAATCCCCTTCTCTAAACAAGTGCTACACAATACATGTCTGTGTGTGTGTGTGTGTTTGTGTGTGTGTGTACGACCACTTAGTTTTTTGTCATGATTATGTATCCATGCTCTTTAACGTTCTCAGTTTCAGAGAGACGAATATTCAAGAGTCTGTGTATGTGCGTGTGTGCTCGCAGGCACTTATATGTATGTGTGGTTGCATGCAACTGTGTGCGTGCTCCCACATGCAGGTTTGTGTGCAGGTGTTATATTTGTTTAATTTTCGTAACTTCCATTAATTTATGAAATTTTACATAAAGCCTTTTTGTTATTAAAGCAACACCACACTAATAGGATAAAAGCTTTTGAATTATCTTCCGTTTGATTAACTTTCCCATCATCATGAATTTCTTGTGAAATATTAAGTCTTTCTGGCTGTCTGCTGGCATGGAGCAAAGAGAGATTGAACAAGAGAATGAGAGAAGAGACAAGTGAACAAGAGCATGATTGAAAACCCTGTTTATTATATCAAAGCATTATTAATTATTATTCATTTATAGTCCAGATGTAAATTGTAGAATTTAATTTAGAATATTCCTCCAGATGGAATCTTTTATGCTGCAATGCATGAAGCTAGAGTCCTGTACTAAAGACATTTGCATTTGGTTTTATGTTTGCCGGCATTCCAAAGTGAATGACTTTCACACCGCATCAGACTTGTACATGAACCCTATGATGTGTGTGTGAAATCTAACGTAGGTGTAACATATCTGCAAAAAGTGTTAGTCACTTCTCTTTAACCATTAATCTATAAGGAGCTCGTACTAGCTCAAATAGCCTTTACTGCAGTGATATGTTAGAATAGCACAGCTCATATTATCAGCACTATTTTGGGGATGTCCTTCCCACCATAAACACACACGCATGCATGCTCACACTCATCCAGTCCAAAAAGCATTAGCAAAACTCAATTAATCAATCAGTCATGGCTTCATGTGGAACTGTAAATTAAGGTTAATGATTAACCTGCCTGGTGTCTGTTCAATTGTTGCTTTGGTGCAAAGGCAAAGGCCTGTATTTTTGTCTAATGCAAATATGAAATTGAGCTTGATTTAAATGGCCTTTTACATTTACAGAAGCTTTTGGACTTTTTAATATTTTTACCACAAAATGTTTTGCAGAAATGTGTATGCCCTAATTTACATATGCAGTATATTGTCTTTGTAAACTTCTTAGAGTCTGTGCCTGCAGAGGCTGTTTATTTCTTTATTTATTTTTGGGGTTGAGGTTATTCAATCAGTTATTCAATTGTCCTGTTTATTTTTCTCTGTTATACAGTTCATTTTTAATAGAAAAATAGGTTATAGCTGGTCACGGTAAGAAGGTGGATAGTTAGAGACTGGAGATAGAGATTGGACTTAACAAAAAATATTATTTATCATTTTAGTTCTAAACATGAAGAGTGGTTATATTTTGCCTCTAACAGCATTTATTTAACCTCTAACTGCATATTCTGCCTTCCTGTGAGTCCCCCCTCCAACCATTTAGCAGCCTATATACAGCAATCAACCATAGTGTTAAAATCTTGTGCTTTACGTTGTGTATTTTCCAAGTCTTGTCAGTTTGTCCGGCACATTCCCAGATGCTAGATCTGATTGAGATGTGGGGAATTGCCAACGCTTTGTCCTCGTTCTTCAAACTATTCAAGCAACAGCCATTAGGGAATACTGTTACCATGAAGAGATGTACATGGTGTGCAACAGTATTTAGGTAGATGTTACATGTCAAAGTAGCATCCACAAAAATGATGGACCCACGGTTTCCTGACAAATTGCTGGACTGTCATCTGGTGACGTCTCTTCCCTAGATAAGCCTGTTCACCTCATGTAAAATAAAATGTGGTTTAATCAGACCAGGTCACCTTCTTATATTACTCCATGCTTCAGTTCCTATGCTTACGTGACTGTGATAATCGCTTTTGGAGGTGGATGGGGTTGGCATAGACACTCTGACTAGTCTATGCAGTGTGTTGTGTTGTGACACCATTATTTTTTTCAGCCATTTGTGCTGTAGTAAATCTTTTGTGGGAAAGGACCAGATAGGCTAGCCTTAACTTCCCAAGTGCATCATTTAGCCACTGTAGCCACTGCTAACACCGTACTCTGATGACTGATGACTTTATGCTCACAATAGCCACCCAATTCTATGTGTTCACAATCTTCTAAACATTTTTAAACATTGTCAAGGCCTGCTTTTTGAAAACAAGCGCTCTGTGAACCACCTGCTTTTACCCACAGCAGTTGTCTTTTTGATTTAGGTAGCAGTTAGCAGGGGTGCTAACTACATCTATATTTACATGTATGGCATGGCAAGGAAAGAAGTCCTTGATTTTGTGCATCAGGAAAAGGCTGTAATGCTAATATGCTGATTTACATGGTTAGACGATGATTGCATGCGTCTGGCTCTGCTGTGGTTGAGCTTTCAGATGTGGTCTCACTGTACGTTCTGACACATAGATAAATACCGCAGTTGGCAGCTGTCTTCCCACTCTGGAATGAAACAGACACACACACACGCTCTGAGGCACAGGCAGGGTCATGTTAAATGCTTTGTGTCGTAACAAGTTTTTGTTCAGTTCTTCTTTGGAAGATCAGAGGAGGAAATCAGTGAAATTTAAGAAGAAGAAATAAAATCAGTTAGAATCTTTCATTTAGTAAAGAAATATTCCAAGCAACTACTTCTACCCCACTGCCATCAGACTCCTTAACAGCTGACAGAATACAAGTAATGGACATCACATATTGTAATTCTCCCTCACTGGGCAGCTGGTGGCCAAAGAAATGCGCTTTGCGCTGTTCATATGACAATAAACGTTTATCTCCCCCCTGTGTATCCCCCTGTGTATGGAGACAACAAATCAGACCTTTTTCTAGGTAGGCAGAGTGCAATATGTTTTTTTTCTCCTTTGTTTGATTTCAGGGGGGTTGTATGTGTTAAAGTTGCTGAAATAAGGTTTTACATAATGTTCTAGTGTTGCAAAATCATTAGTCTGGTAGTGGCAGTACTCAAAAAGTGCAGTATCAAATGCATACTGTTCTAAGCTAAACTAAGTAATTAACTAACTCAATCAACAGCAAGTAAGGTGTCAATATAAAAAAAAGAAAGAAAAGAAAACTAGCAGTTGCTATAAGTATAATCTGGTGTTCGTGACATGCTATTTCTTGCTATAAGCAACATAAACAGTCAGTATAGAAGCCGCTAGTTGCTAGTGGTGGCCTATTAAAATGCTTTTTTAAAGTGGTGGCGGACCAGATGCAGTCAGGGGGTTTTGGTTAGCGAATTTTCTTGGAGAGAGTGATGCATTTACACAAATATATACCATCCATTGAGGTGTTGGTCAATGTCATTCACTTCACCTATCACGGATTTTAAGCGATCTACACACACTTAGTGTCATGTTGGATTAGACTGATGAGTTGGGGTTGTGGCGATTACTGTGGGGTTGTGGCATTCTAATGTCATGTCGGCATGACCTTTAGAACAGAGATTTTATAACTGAAGAAATCCCTTTAGTGATTCTTCCACATCAGCTGGTGTGTGCCCCTGGCGTTCTGGGACGTTAGCTGTGTTGCTAACCCAGCTTGTCTTAATGTATAATGTGCTGTAGTGGCCAAACCCTTACAGCTCATATTGGAAAACCTCCAAATTTTTTTCTTGCACTACCACGAGAAATGGTCGTGTCCTTGCCTCCTGTAACAGATAAATGAATCATGAATGTTAGTGTTGTGATGAAATCATGAATGTGTTTTTAATTGCTGTCGTGAAAGGTTTTCATACTTGTGCATTAGTGGTGGTTAGGTTTTACAGGAGAATCTATAGATGATGTCAATAAAAATTGCGCTTTCGAAAAATCCCACAAAGACTGTTGTATTCTGACGAGCTCCAAAGAGAAAGCCTTGCACTTTTTCTGTTTATTATCAGCAGCATATCCTGTGTCGCTAAAGGTATTGCTTCGTAGGTTTGTATAAATGACTGTATTGAGTGTCTCATTGTTAGTGAAGAGCTTACCTCAGCAGGAAGCTTTGTTGTGTATGGCGCTGATGTTAGCAGCATCTCAAACCTGCATTTGTTTGTATGCATGTTTTTCAGGGTGTATTTGCACATGCAAGTACACTTTGTATGTGGGTGTAAATGTGTGTATTGTGTGCAAGAGTGTGTTTTTTTCCCTTCTTATGTTCATGCAGGTCAGCCCCAGGGTTAAGTGTTTCTTGCTGTTAGCAGTGTAAACAGTCTCTTAGAGCACCCAGACATCCAGGGAGTCCTTAGTATAGACTTTTTAAAATTAAATAAGCATTCTTTATAGAAAAAACAATGAGTGTGCCAAACAGTTTGGAATATTAGGCTAATGAATTAAACTCATGTTTTTAAACTCAGCTTAATTGAAGAAGCATCAGTGTCTCCCTTAAGTGGTGACAGTCTCTTCCTAATATGCCACACAACAGAAACAAGCGCCGCCTCACTATTGTAAGGGTTTTGCTTTTCACACACACACATACACACACACACACACACACACACACACACACACACACACACACACACACACACACACACAC
>JBBJLR010000160.1:14353625-14382490 GCA_037577145.1 Brachypetersius gabonensis | reverse complement strand
CCTGTTCACTTTTGTTTGTCATGTTTTGGCCCACGTGCTGGTTTCTGTTAAGTTCCTTTGTTTGTTACCTTAATAAAGTTTAATAGAAATGTCGGTCCGCGTTGGTGGTCTACATGTTCATGCTGAGCAGGCGCGGGACGTGACAATATATATATATATCATATTTTGTATTTTATTTATTTATTCTATTTAAAATTGTGTGTGTACTTTTAACAAGTTCTAACATGTTGGCAAAATAAATGTCGTAAATTCAAGTCTTCTGTGTCTGGGATGAATGTACAGTATTCTTGAGTGTATAAGGTAACAATAATATAATAATAAAATAACCTAGTTCTACTAGAATTACTAAATTACTAGCATTACTAAAAAATGAGTCTGAAATACAGCTTTCATTTGACTAAAACTAGACTAAAATATCATCAGTTTTCATTGACTAAAACTACACGAAAATAGTCCTGGATAATTCTGACTAAAATAAGACTAAAATGCTCAGACTTTTAGTCGACTGAAACTTGTCTAGACTAAAAAGAGTATGGATGTGACTAAGACTAATAAAAACTAAAATGACAGGCTGCCAAAATCAGCACTAACCATATGGGCCCCTGTAGTGCCATGGGAAGATTATGCCATATCTAAAGGAAGACCTAAACAGGGTGGTGAAAGTTCGACGTCTCTCTTACCATTTTTCTGAATCATGTGACACATACATGCATGCATACACATAAACAGGCACACACTCTCCTTTTCTCTCTGTCTCTTGGGTTTTGTTTAACATTGTCTGAAAATATGAGCTTGGGTTTTGGAACAGTGCTGACAGACAGAGGGACGCTCTGTTTTCCTCCTTCTGAAGTGATGGATGGGGCTTATGATTTGTGTAGAAATAGAATGAGCCTGAGGAATAAGCCTGAGAAGCATGGATGTGCTCAAAATGGTTTTTGTCATCAGAAAATCAGTATTATGGGAGTCAATGCACTGTAAATCTAGCATGTTTTTTTCTGTGTTTTTAGCAAACATACCCTTTCTTTCTTTTTCTTTTTCTGAGAAGGAGAAGAGAAGGAACGAAAGAAAAAGGAGAAAGAAAGAAGGTAATAAACCTCTTTCTTTCTCCTTTTTGTTTCGTTCCTTCTCTTTTTCTTTCTTTCTCCTCTTCTATCTCCTTCCTTCTCTTTTCCTTTCCTTCTTTCCTTCTGTGTTTCTTTCTTTTTCATTGCTTACTCTTGTCTTTTTTGCCAGTGCAGTGATAAATGCTGCAGTCTTTAGTACAAGATGCTTCTTGGTGAAATATGAAATAGCAAGTAGTGTAAAGTCCTGGAGCCATGCACTCAGACACTATACCAATGCCTGCGGAGAAAGACAGTATAGATGAGTTTTCCATGTCCTTAGGCTAAAGGGTCTTTAATGTGACATACAGACCATCCTGCATAAAGCTGAGGGAGGGAGAGAGAGAGAGAGAGAGGGAAAGGGAGACAGAGAGAGAGAGAGAGAGAGAGAGCGAGAGAGAGAGAAAGAAAGAAAGAAAGAAATTCTATGAAAAACTGCAGGATGGGAGGGAGGCATGTGTTAGGCATGATCTATCGAGTGCTGGACTGTTTTTGTCTCCTGTCACAGGGGGTCATCTCCACAGTAGCCTGAGGATAAAGAGGTGTGTGCCTGTGCCAAAAACGCTGTAGTTAGGAAGACAGAAAACAATCTCCAGCCCTCGGGACATACTGTTAGCCTCCGCTGGGGAAAATCTAGATTCACCTATGTTGCAAAATGCTGCCTGAACTTCTGTTTTCATATACTGGTTTATACGCCTCACAGCTTTGAACATAGTTTTGAACATAGTCTATATGCTGAAAGGCGTAAAAATAATTTACATTGCTAAATGTACTGAATATGTTGAATAATTTAAGCTCAATGATAGAAAAATAAAACAGTGCATCACATGTTTACAGTGCATCACATGGCCTGGTATTTAATGTCATTGTCGTAGCAAGACACATTGTCCCTTGTTTGTGTGTACTCAGGGATTCGGAAGGAGCTGGAAAGCTTTGTATGGGCTATGTTTCGATATGCTGCAGTAAATCAGATTGTGCTGGTCTCTGGAATTGCTAGGCACAAGCAATGGGCTCACTGTCCGTGACTTCCAGCTTAAATATGAGAATGGAAAGGAATGTCTGAAATGAGCCTACATGACTGCAAATGTGTACTGTAACGTACCATACTGTTTCTAATATTTCTAAACTCTCACTCTCTTTCTCTCTTGCTCACTCTCTCAGATACACACACACACACACACACACAAACACACACACACACACACACACACACACACACACATACACATGAGATTGAATTAGGATACAGTGTTGTGGCTGTTTTAAGATAAGCAGATGGGACACAGCGGACATGCTCAATCAACCGTGCCCGTCAAGTTCAATCACACCCAGATAGCACACTAGTGTGTAACATGTCTGGAGCAGTGTTAGGCTAATACAGTCAGGAAAGGGCACTCCCAAACTGTAATCCAATTGCCTTTCCAAGAAAAGCTGACATTTACTGTACCTGCCATCCACTTCCAGGCTATCTATGAAAGGGGAAGCTGATATGAGTCCAGCAGTGATCTGGACATGGACAGCAAATGGAGTTAAATGGAAAATTAGTTCAGCAGCCTATGTTTGACCATCAGGGAGATTTATCAATGTAGGGATGTAGAAAATTACTTTCTGGCTTTTTGTTGAGTGTTCCACTTTGCCGGTGGATCACGGAAATGAGTTTCAAGAAGTGTCACTGATGTGAGAAGGAGTATAAGGTTACAGGGGGACGAGTGTATGTGTGAATAAGTATGCCCTACCCGGAATCCAGGGTTTTTAAAAAAGTTTTACATTTTCATGTAACAGAGCAAACTATGTAACAATATAATGTCACTCTGAAAAAGTGCTATTTATCAAATCATAAAATTGCTATTAATAACTATTTACTGAACAACTGAGATTTATAAAAATTAAAAAACATTAATTTAATTCCCTTCATAGTATAACACCATCTAAGCAGTATGTTGTCTGCCATAATGTGGAAAGTAATAATATAATTTGCACTGGTAGCACCTGTGGGTACAGTTTAGAATGAAGATTTATTAATTCTCTGGACCATTATAGTCAGGATAAATGTCAGTTTTATGATTACAGTAGTGTTATAATAAGTAAGTCCGCACTCCTTTAGCATTAATATTAATATTTATATTTTTTAATATTTTTATTATATATTTATATTTTATAAAAAATATATAATGTGTTAATAGGACTCTGACATGGAGCTGTTAGCTGTACTAATACTTTGCTAAACTTTTAACATGAAATTGAAATATATGTCAGAAAATCCATAGTACTAAATTTTATTGAAACAACTCAGAACTGTATTCGACATTAACTAAGTTTCCATCCAGTTTTTTGCGACGTTTTGTTATCGACAAACAGAATATCCGTAAAAAAATTGTGCGAAATTTGCTGTCTCCAGCCTGTTTCCATCCACCTGGATTTTTATCGATAAAATGGTATGCGTGATGACGTCATCCCCCCCAAAACGAACTTTTGGTGTATCGCAAAAAAAAATCTGCCCTTGAGCCGTTTCCATACATAATTTTGTGTATGTCGCAAATGATCTACCTTTTGTTTTCCACGTGACGCTCCGCCGCTAAACAAAGAAACAAAGATGGAGAGATTATTTAGACAGTTTAGACAATTTACCAGCTTACTGTTATTTCAGTTCCACAAATTATTGGAATTGTACAAAATACCTGAAGACGACAGCAGAATCAAGCAGTTGCTTTTCTGATAGAATGACACGGCTGACGTTTGAGATGTGTGGATTCATCTGTCCTGATGTTGCGCCCATCACAGGTTGCTACCGACCACCGGTTCCAACCCAGAAGCGGATTGCCATCGCCCTTTACAAGCTGGCAACCTGCACCGAGTGTAGAGTAGTTGGAGACCCTTTCGGGGTTAGTAAAACTACCGTCCATCGATGTGTATATGCTGTGTGCACTGCTATTAAAGAAAAATTCATGCGGCGTTAAATCAGACTTCCGGCTGTAGTGGAGACCAATGAAATTGCATACCGCAATTCCTTGGTGCATCTTGTGCCACAGATTTATGGTGCGCTGGATGGCACGCATGTGCCTATTCTTCCCCCGAAGGAAGGCTACCGCGATTACATTAATCGCAAAGGGTGGCCATCTATTGTTCTCCAAGCCCTTGTTGATGACAGGTGCATGATACGAGACATTTGCGTTGGCACTCCAGGAAGTGGAAGAATGTGTTGAAGAATGTGTTGAAGTGCCTGCTTGACTGTAGGGCAGATGAGATGCTTGATGACTGGAGCACCTGTGTTGATTGTGCAAACTCTCTGGTTGCCTCAAACCAGCCATCACCTCAGATGCATGAACATGCCTTTCTGCAGCATTTGCACAACGCTCAAAATAATGTACAGCTTGAGAGATGACAGTGGTAATTGACTTGTTGATCTCGCTCTGCTTGCTGACGCTGCAGATTAAGAAAATCCTGAAAAGTTTTTCTTTTAAAGCCCTTTTTTCCGACCAAAAAGTGTTTCCACGGTAGTTTTTGTGACATCTGAAGTATCGATGTAGAATATATGCGCAAAAGTTAAACGGAAAAATATTATGTCGACATTTATCGATAATTAGCATTTTCATCAGCTATATCGGTAAAAAAATTGAAGCGCAGTTTTTTTCGCAAAAACTCCTTGGATAGAAACCTGGCTAATGATGGGTATATCAAAAAATGCTCATTTAGAAGTGAGATTATGCATTAAGTTGCAGTATTAATAGCTGACCAATTTACCCCATGTGTGTCATGGAATGGCCATGGCATGATCTTCAAAACTCTGCAGTGATGGAGATATCTTTGTCTCTTTGTTGGATCCTGAGAGATGAGCATCATTACAAAAAAGAGGGAGAGAAATAGGAATTGAAAATTGGGAGGGTGACAGCTTGATAGATTAGGTCAGCTACAGTGCTTAGTACTATTGTCACACTCGTCTAGGAGACATATGGATGCACTTATCTGGAGCTTTCCATATGGTTTCAATTCAAATGATTCAAAGCCAAAGGCTAGGAGACTGCAGAGAGGTGATCAGTTACGTTTCTGTCACATTTCGAACACATGCTTTTGCTAGCAGGACTTGTTCACATGTAACTTCATCTTTATAGTCTTTCCTTTTTTTTGTTTCTTGTCCCTCCTCATAGAAAGGCCTTCAAAATTGTTTAGAAGGGGAATTTCAAACCCAACGCTGTTGAAGTTTTGAAAAGGTGTAAAGGAGATTGGGGAGAAAAATGGCATTGTTGAGCAAAAGTGACTGAGAGATTGATAAATGGTCGTTGCTAGTATATTTCAGCGTATGAGGGTTATATGTCATTGTGGCTACCTAAAGCATTATCTACTAATTGGCTGTTAGAGGCTCATTAGAGTGTGTCTGCTCCTTAATTATTGATCAGGGATTAAGAGATAAGCCACTCAGGAGGCTTAGAACCCTCAATGTGCCCAGCAGCTCCTCTCTGTCATTGGTACATTTGAAGCACATCACAGTTAAAGTGGCTGATCAGTGACTCCTCTCTACACACCCCTGTCTCTATACGTTTACCTCCATATTGCCCTAAACTAAAAAGTTTAAATAAACTTGCAGTTGAGTAAACCCCATCCAACCATACCACTTCAGACCAAGTGAGATCTTTGTGTAGTTGTAACCTTTTTTGTATTTTGTTCAACTTTTAATGTATATTAAACATTATATATATATAGAAAGCACCTATATAGACAATTGGCCAATTTTTCACTGAGCAACATTTAGCCCATTATTCATGTTCTTCATGTACTTTATGTGAAAAAGTGAAATATAACATCTGTTGTAAACATGCTCCTAGCATCTTACAGTAATTACACTGTGGTCTATGGAGCTAGAAAACCCAGTTCAAAGATTAGGAAACCCTACTCTAATGGTGTATTGTATAAAATGTTTTAAAAACAATAAGCCCATTGGTGCAGATCTTGAGGACAGGCGGTTTAATATGATGTGTAAATAATGTTTAAACAAGCCAGATAGCTGACATTATAAGACGTCATATATCATGTTTGTATTTGAATGGTTACTTTCCAAAATACATTTAAAATAAATATCAGTGCTATATACAACAAATACTACATTAATTAGAGAAATCAAAATAAATGTGTTTTATATGACCGCTATTTTTTCTTTTAACACTCATTTCATCCAAAATTGTTTCACATAGATATTCATCAGTGTATAGCAATGTACATCAAGAACACGATGAATGAAGACACAGGTAGTAGCATTCCTCACATTGCTGCCTGACAGAATTTTTTTATTACATGGCAAATTATATTATGAATAGTTTTAGGCTTGCAGGATCCTTTACGGTTAAATGATGCTCAAAGGTATAATTGGTATAATATGAATGTTTTGCTGTGGAGCACAAGTGAGCCAAATAAAGATTTTTATATATGTCTTAAAATTCACTGTCCACCCATGTGTATTATTTTCCTACATTGGGATCCTACATTGTGCACCTTTAATTTGGTTGTATATCTCAAAAGCTGCCCACTTGTTCTGATGCTTGCTGTTGTGAGTGTGTTGTGTGGACTCTTGAGGATTCTGAGCTTGTACTGTGTTAACTATTGAGTTAGCCTCTTCCTGCTATTGTGCTGAAATGTAGGTGTGCTTTCCGCTGACACACAGCCAGTGATTGTATTTGCATGCGTCTACAAATACTGTAAATTGCTGTGTGAGTACAAATACTACAGGGTTTACAAAGTGCATTTGCAAAGCATTCCTGTACTGTGTACTGGAGTCTGTCCTGCTTCAACACGTGATTTAACTCATGAAAGACTTTATGTAAGAACGTATGTAAGAAAAGCTGGACATTGCTTACAGTTATGTACACTTAGGCTGTCAGTATTGATTATTTTAGTAATTGTGCAATCTAATTAATCAAGTTATGATTTTTAATAATATACAAGCATGACCTTTCAAATCGCCAAAATACTCTATTGGAAAAATATAAACTATATAATTTTTATCTTGTTTTTCTATAACAAGTTTCAGACTTTCTTCACTTTACGCAAATCCTTTCTTTCATGTGATGGGATGCGATGTGATGTGTATGATGATGTATTAGCATTGCTCTATAGAAAGTAGAAACATCTTTGTTTGAACAAATCTATACTACTAATACTGCTACTACTACTACTACTACTGCTACTACTACTACTACTACTAATAATAATAATAATAATAATGATAATAATAATAATGCACTTTATTTATAGGCACATTTCAGGGTTCTGTGTACAGGGTATAAACACCTTGCAATACATAATAAAATCAAACATACTGTAGTGTATAAAGTGTAAGTGTAACAATACACAAAATGCTGCATATAATGATAAATACTATAAAATAGTATTGTAGCATAAGCAATTAATGCTAGAGTCAGACAGAAGAAGCAAGCTTAAAGAGGTGTGTTTAAAGAGAGAGTTTAAGACTGGAATAGTCTTCAAAAGCATCAATATTACAGATGGACCCCTTTTTGCCCAAATGGAGGCTGGAGGTATAGCAAGATAGATGGAAGAGGATGCTCTAAGAGTATGAGCAGGTGTGCAGTTGTGAAGTAAATCAGAAAGATACATAGGTGCTAGGTTAAAAGGTGCCTTAAAAGTAAGAAGCAGAATCCTAAAGTTGATACAGTATTTAACAGGAACCCAGTGAATTTGCTGGAATGCAGGAGTAATATGTGTAACTGAGGAGGTTCTGGTAATGAAATGGGCAGCTGCATTCTGAACCAGCTGAAGTTCATGGAGGACTTTGTGTGGGAGACCAGAGAGGACAGAGTAGCAGTAATCAATAAAAGATGTAACCAAAACATATATGATAATAGAAGTACTACAAGTAATAAGAGACCAATGTAATTGACCAGTATCATGAAGATGGAAATATGTGGAGCAAGTGATATTATTCATATGTGCTTTAAAATGATGTAATGAATTCAGAACTGACTGAATTTTCTTTTCTCTTCTCTCTTGTAGGTAAGTCCGTTGACACTATGGGTAGGTAAACTTGGAAAAGTCATTTATTTTATGCACTCTACCGATCAGTCTGTTTTTCAGTTAGTATACTATAATTTGATAGTTTGATATAAGTGTGACAATGTGGTTACCTTTGACTTAGCCTGAGCAAAATGTGGCCGATATTGTTTCAGCTAATTTAGATCAGGCTGAACAATGTAAATGTTTAGTCTTGGAGTATATGTTAAGTTCTCTCAGCTAGGCCCTCTATTAAATGATGTCTGTAGTGTTATGTGTAAACATTGGGCCTTTGTCTAGCATCATGATCGTTAGTCACAGGTCTGAAAGCTCTTAGTGTGCTGGTGTTTCAGAGGCCATCATTTCACATTTGCTGCCTTGGTGAGCTCTTTCAGTCACCATTAACCTCTGTCCTCATCCAAATTACTCCCAGAAATCCTCCAAAGGAGCCAGAGTGCCCAAAGTGCTGTTAATGCTACTGAGATGCTGCTCATTTGCCGATTCTGTGTGACTGAATGAGAGTGAAAAGGGAAATTTGAGACAAGTACAGGCATGATTATAAGAAATTGGCTATAATTCTCTTACAAAGCATACTGCACGTGTGGGTGTGGACATTTTGCCTAGATTGTGTGAAAAGAGTACATTAAGGCTATAGGGCTCAAAGAAAGGAGCTTCCCATAACATTAGCTCTTCTAAATTATCAGTGCAAAATTTGGCAATATGTACACTAACAATGTAGTAGCTGTTGCTGATGATTGAAATTTTACAAATAATTTTAGTAAAATAAGCAATACAAGCATGACCCTTTATATTTTACACTATTGTAATGACCTCTGGTATTTGTATTCATTATTCCTTCAGTCCTTCAGTCAGTTTTAATACATTGAAATGCAAATGCTGGGGCAAGCTAAGTTGTACTCTGCTGATTTGGTTTAGCTTCTTTAAAAATTGTATGGCTGGACTACAGCAATACATCTCTCCTCTTATCTCCTTCTTCCTGCCTCCAACCATCTCAATTAGGTTCTGGTTCACACATGGTCATATGCCAAGTGTGCTTTATCATTGGTCTGCATATGGTATCACAGTATCACTAGCAGGCTGACCGCTGGGCATGGTTATCAAGTGTGGGTCTGTATGTAACCTGACTATTTACCGAGCTCTGGACACTTACCTGAGAGTGTTTTTACAGGGTAGATTACAGCGCAACTCTGCCATTTACTATGTGCAGAATAAAAGAAAAACATGCTAACAGCTGTGTTTCAGTTTTCTCCATGACTCATGTGGCAACCTCCTACAAAAAGATCAGTGACACAGAGACCACCTAAGATTTGAGCTTCCTCCACTTTTATCAAATGTATTAAATTGAAAATATAGCACTTAAAAGATTATTCAGACTCATCTCTTTTTTGATCAATTATATGAATAGGACTGTTCACAGATGATGGTTGATTATAATGTAGTTTTAAATTGGTTTAAAATAGCACATTATTCTTTTAGTGAACTACATTTATGAAATGCTGACATGACAGGAAATGTACATTGTATTCAGTTTTTTGTGGTCTAAGCTCTAAAAATAATTGGACATAATTTTTTTGTTTGTTTTTCAAAACTTTCGTCCACGGTAATGGACATTTGATTACCATTTGTTTGACTGTGTGATTCTTGGAGCAATTGATTAAGGCCTCTGTGTTTAA
Organism: Brachypetersius gabonensis; assembly: GCA_037577145.1. NCBI lineage: Eukaryota > Metazoa > Chordata > Actinopteri > Characiformes > Alestidae > Brachypetersius > Brachypetersius gabonensis. Next base: position 14,372,700 of record JBBJLR010000160.1, on the reverse strand, counting down.
CATTACTATATTTGTGGCTTGAATGTTATCATAATCATCCAAAAACTTTACCTTCACCCTTGCCTTGAATGCTACAATACAATATAACACAATGTACTGTTACACTTCTAATTTGCGTTATGTTTGTTATGTCTCATCTTGGAGGTACCTATATTTTACCTATATTAGGGCATCTAAGTTTTTCTATGTACTTTAGAACAAAAATCATTTTTTACACTCTAAGGATAAATGCTAAAGCTGCATAATTTGAAAGTGATATCTTTAGTAACATGGACATGGAGCACTTCTTGATTGTGTTTTAACACAACTGTGTTGAGGATATGTTCAGTTTGTTAATTCACTTTCCATCTCTCAAGCATCACTCATCCATTATCTATCAGCATTCTGACATGGGTGTACATGAAAATTGAATGAGCTTAGCAGGCGGTATAAACTGCTCTCATCCATTTTGTATGATGCTACACACCAGTAATCCTGCGAGGTTTGAGTGGTTGAAAATAATTTTAAAAAGCCTTTAGGGCTGGAAGATATGGAATACTGTTTCTGCTTTTGAATCATCACTTTTGTTTCTGAAATTACCAGAAATCCACCTGAGGCCTGACTTTCTTTTCAGAATCTCATTAACCTTTTCTTCACTGAGCTCTAAAGCAGGACTCTTTCTCTTTGCAACGTACTTATTTGCTTATGCCCTGTTCTCACTTGTATTAATGTTACTTTAATAAGTGATTTTGCATGGTTTCCTCTAATACTATAAAAATAACTCACTATAGGGTGGTCATATGGCCTCATTATACAGTTGACCCAAAAAGAAGAGATGCTGACTGAAGCTTACACTTGAATGACATTTAGTGTAATAATTGTAAGTGCTGAAATCAGATGCACCTTTTATGTCTACAATTCCAACATTGTAGAAACTGTAGAATCTGTCCTTCCTAATCAGCAGAAAAGATGCAGTAAAATGGAAGTTTGAGGTGTGTATGTGTGTGTGTGTGTGTGTGTGTGTGTGTGTGTGTGTGTGTTTGCGTGAACATTTAAAGCTTTTTGTGTAATCACGTTAGGTCAGCACACAGCTGTCTTTCTATCATTGTGTTTATAGAAAAACTAATCAGTACAGACTAAACCAAACCTTTGGGCACTGGAGTTACATTGATTGTTCTATGCCATGTTATCACAAACAGCAGCAATATCAGCAATCGATGCGCAAAACAATTAACTCAGAAAACAAAAAAAAACAAAAAAACCCACCAGTGCTGTTGCATGTCATTCTTCATTTGGCCCTAATTTATTCATTGTCTTTTATTCTATACTGTATTATCATTAGTTGGAACTGACCCTAATTTGGAGTGTAATTGATTTATACCAGTCCCTAAGTAAGTCCACCAGCATTCCTGTGCTATTAGCATGGTAAATAGAATTAGGTCTTTTGTATTCTTCTACTCTAGATTGTCTAATAGTCAGCAAACAACTTTAGACACATTCTTTAACATAAAGGTTTCTAAATTATTCTTGCTTTTATATGTGCTTTACAAGAAAATATTAGAGAGCAAAGGAGAGAGAGATGATTGCCCTCCAAAATATAAAACAAGGATTTATATCAGGTGATATAAACGGCCTTGAAGTCCCACCATGCATAAGATTTTACTTCCAGTAAAGTGCACTAACCATCCTGGTAAATGGCTTCTTCCTTCTACGTTGTTTACAGAGCAAACAGACCCTTTAGTGTTTTGATAGCTACAGCTTTAAGGGGAACCAAACCCGAGGACAAAATCAATAGACACTCAAGAGGACATTAAGGTGTGATTTAGGTTTTATGGTGCACTTTTAGAGAGTGCTGAGACAGATTACAAACATCAACACAAGGGTTTATACTGAGCCCCCTGGAACAGAATCCTGAGAAAAACAGCTACAGAATGGAGAACCTTTAAAAGAAAAATAAAGGATTCCGTAGAGCCTTACTTAATTCTGCTATTATCAAGAACTCACACCCACACATATAGAGTAACAGAAAGTGATCTGGCTGAGATGCTGTGTTGATGAATCAACATGGCAAGAGATTTGCAGTCTCTCTGATGTTTTGGAAAACTTAGACATTTCCTGCTGAGACACTGGAGGCCTCAGAGCTGCAGTTCATCTTCTGCCTCAAATAGCACATGAATATTCATAAATCATATTAGATGATGGTGATGATTCATTACAGCTAATAGATTATTCATGAATTTTGTAACTCTATATACTATAATGATCATTGAGTGGCTCTGGGCTTTGAGTTAGTCTGATTAGAAGATTATACTTTTTTTACGCGGAAATACCCACAAAAACGCGGAATCTGCAAATATCCTCTGCCTTTTTTTGCTTTTTTGTCTAAATGTTTTCACACAAGGGGGCTCAGGGCAGGCTGTAGCCGACCTGGAAGCACTTCCACACCAGGGTTGAGCCCCCACTCTCCAAGTGCAATTTCTCTGTGGTGCAATCACTCAGAAACTTCAAACTCCAGAGTTCGATTGATCTCCAGGAGACCTTTCCAACGAGCCCTCATTTGTATTTTTGCCCGAGTTGATCAGGGATTTTTCCACCGAAAACCGTTCAGCTGAGGACTTCAAATTAAAAGAGGCGAATACAGGTTTACCTTTCCATTTTCTTTAAGGGAAATGCATTAAACACAGTTTAAAATGAAATTAAAGTGTTTGGGAGCATAGCGCGGGCATATTTACGGTGTACAATATAAAACATATGCATTTTTAGGCATTTTTGCACCAAAACACAACAAAGTGGGGTTTTACTGTATATACAACAAAGAATTGTTCTAAAGTAAGCACTAAGGTTGCAACGATTAGAAATGTTAGTGGTACGATTATAGTCCGAGAAATAATCACAGTTTTACGATTATCACCAGTTAATTTATGTGAATTGATTTCAGAACTGTATTAACATATATAAATCACACAAACACGTTCTTCAGAAGCAATTTTTTGCTGCTTTTCAAAATGAATTTGTAAATTAAAAGTAATCTTGAACATATATTGCACTGTTAAACTTAAAAATGCAGTTAAAAATGCTGCTATTTAAAGAGTCAAACGAGGGTTTGTTTCACAGAGCACGTTCCATGGGACTAAAGTATTGGGATGCCTGGGTGATATAAATGGGTCACGCTATTGTTTTTAGTCCGTGCGGGTCACGTTTTATATGTCTCTGGCTCTGGCGGATTTGTTTTGTGGTGTTGGGGGAAGTGTTAATGGTGGATTAACCGCAATGTTTCACACCGGTTAATCCCTGCAACCGTAGTGTTCACACAGGGTTTTTAAGTTATTGTTAGCTGAAGTAGTTGTGTCCATCTGTATAATGCAACAAGAACGTGTTCTCTAGAGCTTGTAAGTAGACAGCAGGACTTCAGTATTACCATACTAAAGTTCTGGAGTCACATCGGAGAGCGAGTGAGCTGTTAGTGTTGCTGTGGCATCTTTTTTTCTTTTTGATACACACTTTGATATGAGAATTTGTGTGTGTGTGTGTGTGTGTGCGCGCATGCATGCGTGCGTGCTGGTGTGCGTGTTTGTCTTAAAGATTATTATTGACTGTAACACTACAGCACAGCCTTTCAAAAGTGTGTCTTTTGTTGTGTGTTGGTGACAGCTGCTGTTGAAATCAAAGCAATTTTATCTGAAAGTTTTAGCAAAGCTGATAAACTTGCTCACTTGATTAAGTCTGTGTGAAACCTTCACAACCTGAAATATGGATGCCTCAGATCCTGACAGGTCCTCACATTTTTTCTCTATTGCTTTTTTCTTATATGTGTGTATTATCTTGGTAATCAGATATCTTGGTAGAGCAGATGTTTTAGAAATCGAGGAAATGCTTTTAAATGATCAGACAGTAAGAAATGTGCAGGGCAACTTTTGAAGTATTATCTCAAATATAGTGAACAGTGGCAGTACTGAAGGAGAGGAAAACTGGCACTGCTGACATTGTGGATTCTCTCAAGGCAGACAAGTCTTACGCTGCGGTGAAGTTAACTTTAGGCTTTCAAGGCCAGTAAATGAAGAGCTGCATGACTGAGGTCTGCTTGGTCTGTGTTTAACTCATAGTACTGCTTTTCATGAAAAAAAAAACAACCAGCAAGCTAGCCACGTAAAATAACCTGATGAGAAATACATAAATTTGAACAGCAGACTCATAAAAGCTGTATCTATTTCAGTTTAAGAAAGTATAGCTGTAAAATGCTGTTTGGGGCAGCATTTGTGAAAAAAGTGAAAAATTCACAGTAAAGTGGGCAATTTGTCAATGATATGACATCATGATACACTTGGTAATGACATGACATCATGATATGCATGAGTGATAAGAGTTCTGCATTTGTAAAAGTGGATTTTTTATTTTAGAAATCGGAAGCAATAAATATAGAAAGTAGATAAGGTATTTATACCAATGGAAATGTTTTAATAACTGTCAGATCAGTTAAATGTGCTGATCACAGGCGTGTTCTACAGTCATTCGATTTTACACATATGTTTTCAATTTAGTGCATTTATGTCAGTTGGGCAGAGGCAAATGAATCTAAAAAAGACAACATGAAGCAGATCACTGAGACATGTCTTTCATCTGAGCTGTAACATGTCTGGATGTCAGTGCCAAGTACTTTTTAATTGTTAGCTTTGTAGAACACACTCTCAAGAGAAATGTGTAAGCTGGGTCATTCCTACTATTCTAGGTTTTTCATAATTTTTTGTATTGCCTTATTCATAATATTCCTCATCAAATGCTATTTTCTATTATTAATGCATTGTTAATACTTAAAATCTTTCAAATATGTTGTGTCCTTGAATCAACTGTCACCCCTGTTACTCTGACAAGAATTCCATAGAACACATGACCTGATTGTGCTTATATATAGTCACATGACTCTCTGGATGTAAAGTATTTTTGGTGGGAAAACTTTTAAGAAGAAGTAAGTACCACTCTTTAATCAACCTTTTTTTCAATGTTTTATCAAGGTTTACTGATACGGCAAAGCATAACATGTCCATCCTGTTACGCGTATTTATAGTGGGAACTAATATTTTTTTGTAATTTTGATAATATAGCTAATAAACACGTTGAAAATCTTTCGAGGGGTCACCATGTACTAGCTTGTTGTTCATCACACTAGTAGTAATGGTTAACTTTAGCATAAAATATCCCCCCTGTTACTGTCACCCCTGTTATTGTCTTGCACTGTAACAGGGGACACACATAGCAACAGGGTGGATGTAAGATGCCTAAAGTTTGTCTTTTAAGTGTTATTGCCCACAAAGGCTGATCGTGAAACCTGTCAGTGCAGGACACATGAGAACTTACAGTTCATGGCCAACACCCTGTATGTCCAAGGTCTGTCAGCAACAAAAACATTGAGGATATGGTAGACGCAATGATGTGTGATCCTAAATCCAAACTCTGTGCGTATGGTGAGTGTAAAGACTGTGTCAGTTCAACACACACTCTCTTGAGACCTACCAACACAGAGATAGCCCTTACCTAGTGGTCTCTGGAAGAGAATGTCAGCAATTACTGTGAAGACAACTGTGATGACAACAAAGGATGCACTTGCAGATTAATTTCATGACCGCCTTTCAGATTTAGGTGATCTTTAATATCTGATGGCAGTACAGGGCCTACAGAGAGAAAATTTTTAAAACGATGAATGCCTGCTGCATATAGATTTCAGTGAGAACTACTCCTGTAAGTATTCTCAAGAAATACAAGCAGTCCATTTCGGAGGGTCACACCAGCAAGCAACCCTACATACTGGAGTACTGTACACTGCAACTGAACAGTCACCAGTGACTTTCTGCTCTATCTCACCTTCCAGGCGGCATAATCCCCCTGCAATATGGGCCCACCTTGACCCTGTGTTAGACATGGTGAGGGAAAGAGACCCTCTAATCAATCACCTCCATGTCTTCAGCGATGGTCCAGCTACACATACAAAAAAGGGCAAGTTCTACCTGCTCTCAAAAGAGCCATTCAAAAAAGGTTTCAAAGACATCAGCTAGAACTTCTTTGAGGCCAGCCATGGAAAGGGAGCTCCAGATGGTGTTGGAGCTAACCTTAAAAGATCAGCTGACACAATTGTCCGCCATGGAGGAGAAATCCCCAACGCCGAAGCCATGTTCCACAAGTTGAGAAGCATGGGCACTTCAGTGGAACTTTTTTTTGTGGGAGAAGAAGATGTTGAGAGGAAAGTACAAGAAAATATTGATGCACCAACACTTGTGCCTGTCAAAGGAACAAAGAAAATTCACCAACTCCTCAGTTTCTCTCCAGGAACAATTAAATATATGGACATAATTTGCCTTTGGCAGGCAGACAAAGGTATACTGGATTGTGCATGCTATGGCCTGAAGGAGGTGAGCCTGGGACAAGAGATGAGACTGGGACAAGAGGCAAGCCCGCATTGCACTGAGGGACCATCACGGCCTGAGAATAACACAAAAGATAACATTGGTCAGTGGTGCATTGTCAACTACGATGGTGAACCCTACCCAGGAATCATCCTGGATGTTGAAGATGATGTTAAAGTGAAATGCATGCACAAGAATTGGACCAACAAGTTCCACTGGCCAAGTCCACGAGAGGACATTACCTGGTACAGGGATGACCAGTTCGTGTGTCTGATGAAAGAGCCACAACCTTTGAATAAGAGGTCAGTTCTGCTGGAGAAGATGGTGTGGGATTTCCTTGGAAAACACTTGGGCTGCTGGTCTGTTGCATAGGTGAGAGGTGTGAGAAAAATGTTCTAATTTTGGGTGTACAGTGTTTGTTGGAGGGGCGTTGTGGGGGGGGGGGGGTATTCAAAGTTTCTTTAATGTAATATTTTGTTGTTCGCTGGTATGATGTCCACCCTGTTTCTCCTCTGTCCACCCTGTTACCTGTGTGTGTTTTTTATGTTAATTAAATCAAATCAACAAATATAATGCTTGCCTCTGTGGTTATTTGAAGGGAATGAATCAGCAAAATAAAGTTCCTTAAAAATTGGGCCAAATTCCATTTATATTCCTTTTACATCTAAAAGAAATGTGTTGAAATTACACTGTGCCTTAATACTGAACCTGATTTCCTTCAATATAATACTTGTTTAGAAAACTTCCTTAAAATGTCCTTGCAGGTTGAAATAAGGGACATTGTAGCTCTTAGCAAATGTAAATATTACTATAACTATGCATTTAAAACAGTTATTAATAGAAATGACAGTGTCCTGTAACAGGGTGGACATTTGGCACGTCATGTGAAGAATTTGATTAAAAAAAATATTATACTGTATTATTATACTTATATTATACTTAGCTGGACCAATACATTTTTCTTATAGTTTGAAAATCCCTTTTTCAGATGAAATGTTAAACATTGAACATTTTGTATTTTTTGTTAGAGAATAGAGAATGCTGAAATGGCACCGAATAGTAGGAATGACCCAGCTATGCTTGATTGCCTAAACATATTTGTGTGAATGCGCCATGCATCAACATAATTATAAACATACAAATGTGAAGAAGCAAACAGCTAATTGAAGCAGACTTTAAACTTGCACTGTACTGTAATAATGAACAAATAAGAACAATTCAGTTTTTAAAATGTGGTGTCCCAAGAGTGTGTCAAGAGGAATATAGTTCTGCTTTGTGAATTGCATTCTGTCTGTTGCTGTGTGTGCTTATATGTGTCTAAGTAATTGCACCTAAACCCAGAAATGGCCTGGTCTTGCTTCAGGCTGTCCAAGGCAAGGATCTTAGGGGGGTGATCTTAAACTGACAGACAGACGAAACAAGCAGATATTGACACTCGTCTGAGTGGAGAGCAGTCTCAGTAGTCTTCTAGACGAAGTGCCAGAGCACGTTGAAGCTTCCAGATTAAGGGCGTGGTTTCAAACTGCTCCTGACATCCCTTTGGTCTTGGCATCTGTGTCAGTATGTTGCAATAGCTCTCAACATTTGCCCTTTCAGGCTGAGGCCCCATGTGTCAGCCTGAAATTGGCCAGCATGATATCTGTTTTCTCTCTTCGGTCTAAATCCGAGAAAGTAAAACATTTTCTTGACTTTAGTGTAACACTTTAATGCTCTTGTGTGGCACTATAGAAAGTTTTATTTAATCATGTTGCACTATATAAAAGTTGTTTTCATTTAAATTATACTTTTTTTGTTCAGGGGCTAGCCACACTTTCCTTTACACAATTCAGAGGACAGTCAAGTAAGTATTTATGCAGTTTATTATCCAAGTGGCCAGTGTCTTGCAGGATTCTGTGCCTTGGGGAAGTGCTGTAAAAGTAATAGTAGTCAAGCAGTTCCAGACTAATAATAGCAGTGAAGTTGTGATAGAGATATCCCCTAGGGTGTGTTCTGTACTGAAGAGCGCAAATGTAACCACTGTGGTTCAAGCTTTTATCTTCGTGTTTGTGTGAGTATCTGTCAATAGAATATGTACTGTGTAGGTTCTCATAAATTGTGTTGCTGCCTCTTATACCCTTATACAGTTCTGACCCGTTGAGGCGTGGATGTCATAAGACCTCTGAAGGTGTACTGTGGTATCTGACACCAAGATGCTAGTCAGTCCTGTGATTTGATAGGTGGGGCCTTCATGGATTAGACTGGGTTGTCCAGAACATCCCATTGATTCTTGATCGGATTAAGAGCTGTGGAATTTGGAGACCTTGAACAATTTTTGTAGTGTGGAGAGGTGAATTAACTTACGGAAAGAAGCCACTGTCACGAGGGAATACCATGACCCTGAATGAGTGTACTTGATCTGCAGTGTTATTTAGGTGGGTGGTCTGTATTAAAGTATCATCCACCCAAGCATCCATAGCAGAACATTGCCCAAAGCATCACACTACACGCTCATGATGCTTCTTGATGTCCTCTCCTCCCCATGTGCACACACAGCTGTCCATGTAATGTAAAATCAAATGTGATTTGTTGGAACAAATGTGATCTTTGTCTATTTCTCCATAGTGTAGTTCTGGTGTTCATGTACTCATTGTATATGCTTTTGATGTGGCCAATTCATCAGTTGTCCTTCCTTTGACCTGCAGTTTTGGAGATATTGTGACTCATTTTGGCACTTGTATAGGTCACTCAAATCCTTTAACTTGTCCATTTTCCTGCTTCCAACACATCATGTGGCGAGTGGCTTTCTTTTTTTTTCTTCTATTTTTGGAATTACAGTTCTTTTAAAAGATGTATGATATAACTTTTCAGCCAGTGAAGTACAGGTGGTTCTTGAGTTACAAGGGTCTCAACATATGACATTTTGAGTTTATGTTTCTCACGTGGGCTATCTAGTTTAGTGGCGTGTGGTGGAAGAATGCACAGATTGCACACGTATCTAGGAACAAGTGTTCTGTTTGTGTTGCTTTGTTTGACGACTTTTTAGCAATTTTTAACACTAATTTTAGTCATTTTTTCTTAGTTTATAGATAGTGTTTATAGATTTTTTGTGTTGGGATATGTTATTAACTTAGCCTTAGACCACATTTTGGGTTACATCACAGTCACAGGAATGTATCTCTGTCATAACTTGAGGACCCCCTGTATGCTGTACTACAGGAATTCAAATTAAACTTTTAAGAAATCTTTCACTGTTCGAGATTGGCAGCAGAAGAAAGGCATAAATCATTTCCCTTTCTTTTAAGATATAGTCTACATCCATATGTAGACATATTTTAAGTTTTTACAAGGTTTTACACGTCTGTTGGGTGAAAGGAGATTTGGGCACATGCTGTTCAGTCTACGTCTTTTCTAAATTGATTACGTTAATTATTTTATCTGTCAACTGTTTATTAATCATTTGTTTCTTATTATACCCTATTCTTAGCATTTTCTTTTTTCTCCTCCTGAGATCCACTGCTTTTTTTGTCATTTTATGAATACTAGTCTGAAATACTCTGCATGTATGTGAGCAGGGATAAACAGCTGACTGAATTGGTGATATATGTAAATAGATTCATTTTTGTCACATTACAAAAACACTAAATTCATATTGACCTAATTTTGTTGTGTATTTTTCATATATGTACTCCATGGGCTGGGGAGTGAATGGAACATTTTGAAACATTATAAGTATTCACATTGTCTTGGAATGAAAACATCTTTCCCATATAACCCCAATAATTCTGCAATGATCATACAAAACACACAAAAAAAAAAGTCTATTCTCTCTAAGATAGTTTTATTACTTCAAATGGAAAGGCTTGAAACCAGTATGCTGCCCCACAGGGTATAACAGAAAATGAACCTAGCTTTTATAAATTGTCCATTGTGGACTTCTACAATTGCACGGTAGCGTTCGTAGTGTTCTCAGTCCTCTTTGGAAGAAAGCCCAGAGGCAGCCGCTGGAGGACTGGCTCTTTCAGAGTGAAGCATTGAGCTCTGCACGCAACACTGGTTCTGAGATCCACACTCGCTGGCTGTGGAATCTCATCAGCTCAGCAGCTTCTACTAAAGCACAGTCCTTAGTGCAACCCCCTGATTCCTTTAACTGATAGCTGCTGGAGCAGTCTGCTTTCTGTATTGGTGGTTATATGAGCCTTCTGTCTCTTCACTGATTACTGATTCTGTCTCTGCAAGGTACAATAGATCCTGCATGTGGAAAGGATATACAGTGCTGAATACTAGATGCTTTAAAGTGGAATTTAGTGCAAAACTCTCAGTTTTTAACTTCATTGTATTTGAAAGGTTAAATAGAGGACAGTGAAAGTTAAATCCTTTTCATCGCTCCTGTGCCAAGTCTGCTTCTCATGTTGTACTGTTCTTGTTGCAAATTAACATCTCTTTTGAGATTCTTCCTTTTCATGATCAGGGAAAAGTATGTGTTGGTTTTGTAACTCCAGTCCCTAAAAATGTGTTTAGTAAAGCAGTCTAAACTTCAATATGTAAAAAAAAAAAAAGCCTTTTCATTTGCATTGTAGGTAAACAAATCAAAACCAGGACTTAAGGTCCAGATTATGGAGCAAAAAATGAGTAGATAAATAAACAAAAAAATCTGCATGTCAATAAGTGACACGTTACTTGTAAAGTTCCTAGAATAAACAGCTAGAATTAAAAATCAATAAATATTTCAGGACTAAAATCCATACATCGTGTCGCTAGGTACATCAAATCCTAAAGGTTTTTGGTTTTATATGTTTGCTGACAGAGACTCATGACCTGTTCAGGTTTCTCATGTGAAAACACAATAGTCTAGTAGTCTGCATCATTGTAGAAATGTGGCTGTTGAGGTGTGCTCGCTATTAAGGTGGTCTGGCCACATCATGCTTGTACAAAAAGAAGTCAAGTATCAGACTGCTTTTAGTCTCTTAAAAAAAACACCACCAGCTAGAGCATGCTTGTACAAAAAGCTGCTTTTGTTGCTTAGAACACAGTGTCAGACAAACATCTTTTAGTCTCTTTTTAAAAAAGTCTCAGTGTGCGAATATCAGGAGAAACAAGGCAAAAAGGAACAAGGCTATGCTAAATGGCCACAAACACAGTGGCCTTGGACAGTCATGTCATAGTTCTGGTATTGCTTACTAGATTAGTTGCAGTTTTGTGCCCTCTCAAATGGTGTCTTTACAATATATCCATAACATTTACTAAAATATGCTAGGGTTTTTTTTTTTATTTGACATTTTTTAAATTTTAACCAAATAAACATTTGTCAACAAGTACATCAAATTTACATCAAACAAAACTACTTCTTTGTAAGTGCCTTTAGCTGTCCATTATTAGAAAATTATGTAATTTATGCGTCCATGTGACTCAGACTCTTTGGGGGTGTTGGGTCGCTAGGGCAGTCTCTGCTAGTGGGTGGAAATAAACAGAAAGAAAGAAAATTACACTCTTTCAAATTGCAATTTTAGTATAAAACAATGAATGTTGTAGTCCTAATTGTGTGTGAGCTTTTCAGCTTTTTTTGCAATCCTGTGTAAGACAAGGCATAAAATAATTGAAACACACTAGAGCTACAACTGAAAGGGGAAACTGCAGGGTGAGCAGGGAAAACACTGTCTTTGTTAATAGAACTTCCCACTCTAGGACTGTCATTTGGGTTTTGTGTTTGAAAGGACTGGGATGGATGTTCAAGGTCCACATAGGTATATTCTTTGAATGCACTGGCTTATTCTTTATATGTTTTACTGGTAGATTTGTTTCTAATTAGCTTTTTTCCATTTGACAGTAAAGCTTTTTACCCCTACAATATCAATCAAGTTCTTTAATTAACTCAACATTTTATGGACTTTTTACACTTTAAAGCTTATGTGCAAAGTACTAAGTTCATATGTTTTGGACACACACACACACACACACACACACACACACTTCTGTCTTTTCTTTACTGAACATAATGAAAACCATTCTGCAGCTCTTCCGGATTTATTTTTCCAGATTTTTCCTTCTTTCTTTTCTTTTTGTCTCTTTTCTCCTTTATTTATTTATGATATGTCATAATGACAGTGTGGCAACTGTTTAATAAATGTACACACTGTTCTCATTAGTTGAAGCCATTGTGCACATTTAATATTACTTGTTTTAATTTGACACCCAGCTAACCATGGCCATAATGAAATTTGCAGTCATGAATGTCTCTTAATATGTCAGGCTTGGTCAAGGCTTCAGTTCGTTTTCTTCTATAATTTTTTGACATAATTATGCAACTTCCTTTTTACTTTATTATACTGTGTTCTCTGTTTTCTCAGTTTCCCCCTTTCCATTGTGTGAATATAACTTTATTGTACGCATTGCGTTTTGGCAATGTGTATTGACAAATTGCTTTTTAGATAAAAGTACAGTAGACAAGAATGTAAGTAATGTATGTAGCTTACTGTCATTGTACTGAGGACGTATGAAGTGAATAAGGCAGATTGGCCATTGAATGCCAGGCAAATCATGAGGTCAGATATTTACACCCTTATTATCAAATAACTTAAACACATTTTTAGAACAAAGTCATTCAGTAAAATTTTTTCTGCTTTAAAGAATTAAGTTTCCAAAAGAACATCCGTAATATTTTAAATGAGTTGACATCATTACTGTTTATCACTATTACTTGTCTTAGCAGTGAAAATTAGTGAGTACATATTTTCGGTGTGGCCTCTGCTTCTTCCTCATGATCAGTAAAATGTAGACTGCAGTGGTATGACAGGTGGTGTGTTCATTTTGATGTGTGTCCACTGAAAGGTGACTGCCTGGCTTCAAGTGTCCTGACTGGGGATTTTTGTGAACATTTATTTGTTTGTTGTTTTTCAGGATTCTGGTTAGACTGCTTTATTAGATGGACATAAGCCAAGGAATTAATGTGCCCTGAATTTTCCATTCTTTCTGCAGAAAGGTTTGGCTCTTGCAGTCTGTCATTTCACTCCAATCTGTGGTCAGCTTCTGGCCGATGGTGCAGTCTCTCTAAGACATGAGGAGACAAACGTCATTTGAACTCCTCTTAACCATAAAGGGTTTAATCCTCAACCTTGTAGAAATACATATCCTTGCTTAAGAACTTTGCATCAATCAACATATCTGGAGTAGTAATTAATCAGAAGACAGGCCACATGTTAGAGGCTCTACTGCACATGTTGCAAGAAAGACATACAAATTATAGGGTGCTGGTCACTGTTTGCCGCTCCAAAGGCCACATACAGATTTTCTTCACTGTCAGTGTTGGGTATTGTGGTCCTTTTGAATGCCAGACATTATAGCCTGCTGGCAGAGTGAAGGATTTTGATGGGAAAAAAGTAACAGGAATGTTCTTAAATGTTTTAAAACATTTGCAGTTATAACAAATTCCACATCCAGGCAAGATTGAAAGTAATTTGAATTTGTTTTCTGAGATAAGTAATTGAATTATTTAGATTTATTTAGAGTGGTTGTGAAATGGTTCATTGCTGAGACTTTGTGTGGTAGTTACTGGTGGTTGAAATGGCTATAACACAAATACAGCTAGTTATTGACTTTTTTTAGATCTGTCTTCTGACTTTTTACACAAAATGCTGATAATGTTTAGGTAGTGGTAAATATAAAAAATACATCTACCTTTGAATATCCCGCATGATGCCACGAATGGATCAAGCAATGTCCCAGACATTAGGTAAACAATTTAATATATCCATTTCCACAAAGGTAACTTTTAGAGGCATTAAACCTTGTGGGTGTCTGGTTTTTATCACAATTATTGTGAACAAGTCTGACCCGGCGAGTTTCTCAAGGATGGCACATTTTATGTCAGATTATTTGTAAAACATATATCTATACTGTTACATTTAAGCCTAGAACCTGGTGTGCTGTAACTCTGTTGGTTTTTGGCTTTTTCTTTAGCCAACTTGTAATAAATGTCAGGTTTTCTAACAGTTGTCTACCCTCCGATTGTTTTGAGGTTTTCAATCGTAATTACCTTTTTGCTTCAGGCAATTTTTATGCTGTGGAATTTCACACTTGGGTTCTTAGCCTTGTGACTCATACCCACCAAATTACATATAATTAATCAGAGATTGTTTTTTATTGAATAGTATTTACAGAGTTAGGATCAAAGTGATTCAACAGGTACATGTTAGCTCCCGTAGGCTGCTGTTTGGTTGAGGTTGATTTTAATGATTTGTGATCACGAGACATAACTGTACCTCAGGCGTGTTTATTGAGTAAGATAGCCGCAGTTATTCTTTATTTATTGTTACCGTCACTGAGTACGCTTACCCCTCAGCCATGAAATACAGCCTAAATCTACCATCAGCAGACAAAGTATAATTATCACATTTTTGCCATGACAGCTGTTTGAACTTAATTGCTATAATTCCTTACGTCTAATGGATTTATTCATGGTACGTAAAAAGACTGGTTGACATTTAGAATTGTGATAATTTCATAGTGTGTGGTGATCTTGTTAGATAAACCCAATTTGGCATACAAAGGGACTGCAGTGACATTGAACTAAATGTCCAAACGCATCTGGACACCACTTCTGAGTGAGTTCAACTACTTTAAGGTGCATAGTTGCTGACACAGGTGTTCAGTTACACACCTAGCTTGTAAAATATCCATAAAAAACCTGCCAGTAGGGAACTGCAAATGGAACCTTGGGAGTGGCTGCACATGAGTATAAGACCACTATGCGAAGAGCAGAGGGGTATGAAGATCCAAGCATTGTGTCGTAGAACAGTGGAGTGACTCTCTGGAGTGGTGGTGCTCCATTATACCATTAACACCAGACCTTCAGTGCCAGACCATCTTTCTGATTCTATGGAATAAAATCCTCACAGTAATGTTATAAGAGTGTTAACTCGTCTCAGAAGTGTGTATGTGTCTGTGTATTATTTGTATGTGTGTTGGTTACAAGTATCCGAAATAGAGCATGTATGCAGTTTTATCTCTATGAACAAAAAACAGTAATTCTGTAGCATGAGGGATTACTTTGGTCTGCAGGGAGTATAAACCAACAGATTCTGTTCATATATGAGAGTAGATATATTAGACTGTCATGCTAGTTTTGCATTCTGTTTCATCACTCTCTTTGCACAACTCCCCAGGTTGAGTTTGCCTCAGATGAGCTGCGGCAAGAAAACTGTATATCCTCTCAGATATCCAAGATAATGAGTGAAGGATGAAAAGTGCATTATGCCTGATTAAAAAAGCAGCCTGTATTAAAAGTCTCCATATTACTTTATTATGACTAGGCAGAGCTAAACTGTTTAAAAGGGTTAGTAGTAGGGATGCACCGATTTTTTTTTTGGGGGGGCAAAACCGAAAATGAGGAAACGCTTGGCCAAAAGCCGAAACCGAAACACAGAAAGAAATTATTATACCATTTTTTTTTTAATATTGCCATTATGGCTTGGACTGTGTGTACTTGACTCACTAAAGTCAAGCATTATTGCATAAATTAATATTCATTGTTCAAAGAATAAAACTGTTACAAAACTATAAACATACTTATTTAGCATTCAAACAATGCACAATATAAAATAAAAAATTGAAATAAAAGTGGGGACAAGTAAAAAAAATTTATATTTTACTTGGCCACACGCATGAATAGCCTAAAAGCAAGATTGCTGAAATATTATACAATTAAATTTCTTCACTCATAAAACTAGTGAATTCAAGTGCATTTTAAAATTCTGAATGAAGTGCATGAACAAACTGCATTCAGAACAAGTGCTTTATGTGACGTCTGGTAAGCCTCCCCCTTGTTTATTAAGAAGCCAGTGAACCGAGTATTAGGAGACAAAAGCTCTGGGAGTTTATTTGTGTGTGTGTGGAGTGAGTGGTCAGTAGGTGCTGATGCAGCGCAGGTGGAGCAGATCTGCAGGATTTGAGTTGCTAGGTACCTAACGAAATGTCCACCTGTCTCTAATGGTAACTGAGTTAAGCTATAAGTGTCTCCGTCGTGTGATTGGCTGTATGTTTGTTTAAAGCCTGGCTGAGCCAGCGAGCCAGTTCGTGGTCACCCAGTTACAATCCAGAAACATCAGTGTGAGGCTGGAGGGATTGTGTTTGGAAAACAATGTAGAAAGAGTATTACTCTGATCCTTGCCTTGTGATTTGTAAGAGAATCTGTATTCTCTTTGTGTGCCGGTGCAGGTGCACCTTTGAAACTGTATTGTTCTGCAGTTCTGTGAGTCAGCCTCTGCAAAACCGTATTTCTCTGCTGTGGTGGTAAGGAAGCTCAGTTGAAACTGTATGTGCTGCTGTGTGTTTGTGAACTTGAACATAGAGGGACTGACCTGCTCCGGTGTGGGCTGAGGTTCGGCTGAGGACCCTAATCTGGCGGAGTCACAGACAGAGCACGAGGAGAGGAATACCACAAGCCGGGAAGTGCAAGTGTGACAAGTGGCACGTACACTTAACTATCTGTATTCCCTGTTCTCTATCTCTCTACCTGTACCCGTGCAGGAGTGACACGGCGAACCGCGGTCTCGCATGGAGTGGGGCTTCCTACGCAGTGCCCGTCTCAAGGTGAAGTGAGAGGCTCTCAAACTGTGTGTGTGCTATTCGGGTTTCCTCTGAGAGAATGTCCTCCGTGGAATCCAAGGGCTTGCATGTGATGGAGTGTCGTGGAGTGAAGGTCCTCCGGAGAAGGAGACGCTTCAACTTCTTCGTTTGTGCTTGTTTTCGAGAGCTTGAACATTAATTTAGAAATTTAGAAATCCTTTCTGGAAAAGTATGTGGCCGGCTGCTGTGTCCATTCCCTCAATCAAGATGTTTAGATTTTGACAAATGAATCCCGACTTTGAGAAACTCTTTGTTATTGGTGTGTGGTGTGTATTTAAGTTCAGCTAAGGTGGACCTTGGTTGTTGGTCCACTGTCACCCTGGCTCTGATTTGTATGTTTACTTTTGCCTTTGGTTTCAAGAAGTCTGTTTTGGCCCACGTGCCTTTTGAATTACTGAGTTTTTGAAAAGAAATAAAGCAACAAGAATCTTGAAAGCCTGCCTTTATGCCTGCTCTTATTGAAGAGAAGAGGGTGAACGTGAGTATTACAACCAAATGGTTGGACTGCCCAGTCTATCAGTTGTTGTTTAGCAGGACTTTGGAAACATTTACAACACTGAATGCTTCAGTGTATATAAAGCTTTCTAACTAACCAGTCATTCATTAATTTTCTAAGTTGCTTATCCAAACCAGGTTTGCAGAACCTATCCCAGCAGCCATAGGGCAAAAGACAGGGAAATGCCATGGACAAGACACACAGATATACAAGACAATACATTCAAGTACCTTCACATCTAGTGGCAACTTGGCATCTCCAATTTGTCTGATGTGCATGTCTTTGGACTGGGAAGTAACTAGAGCTTGCATCAGAAACCCACACGGACACTGGGAGAACATAAGAACTCCACACAGAAAGTACCCTGTCAGCCCAACTGGTAGTCAGACCCAGGACCTTCTTGTGGCAGCGTGTACATATTTTGGCCAATCTACAGAAATTATTTGATCAAAAATCAGGCTAATTTTAAACTGTCATGCCTTTGCTGTTTGACAGTACATTAGAAAACATTACACAACTGTTAAGTCTCAATAACATGGAGCCCTCTGTGTGGGGGGAATTTGCACATAAATTCATTGATGTGAGATGAGGTAGATGAATAAATCCAGTCAGGCCTACAGTAAGGCTCAACACAATATGACCTTGGGGATGTTTGAATGAGACATAAATGGTTAGTTTACAGATGCAGATGATTGAAGCGATGGTGCTTACAATATGTAAACAGAATTATGAGTTGCTCTAAGCATTTAGAGTACTATGCAAAAATCTTAGACACCTCTGCAAATCGTTTAAAGACCCTTTATTCAGCAAAGTTAACATTAGGCAAACAAACCAGAAAGCAGTAAAAGTATCAGGATTAGTTCTGTGTGTAAAAGTAGTTGATACTGTGTGAGCTGGTAAGGAGAACACAGGTTCGGTTCCAGATTCCTCCTCCGTTCCTCCAGCCGCTGTTTGGATTGTGAAGCTACATCAGCAGCTCCTGATTTTGTTTAATAAAGGACTGATTAAGTCAAACCAGGTTTCTGATGAAACTACAGTAATACTGGACTTCCACAAGGAATGCGCTGATATACTGAACAGAACATCACTGATTGTGTGTATTCACAATAGTATTAATATTAATGAGAATATTAATGATCTTAATGCCTAAGAGTTCTGCACAGTACTGCACTTTTTCCAGTTTTACGCTTACTCCATATATCAGCCCATTTTCATGATGTAAGCCCTTGCTATGGCGCAGGAGCTATGGCTGAGAACATGAATAGAATGATTGAGTGAAAAACAGAGGATTAAAATATGTAAAGTTTAGTGATGCTCCAATCGATCGGCCGAAGATCGGTATCGGCCGATAATCACATTTTATGACTCGATTGGCATTCGTTAAACTTGACCGATCTTAGGAACCGATCACAATTGATGACGTCGATGCGTGAGGGCGTACACGACGAGTGGGGACGTAAATGTTTGGCGCCGCAGTCAGTAGTGAGAAGTTCGGCTCTTTTCAGAGAGCCGGCTCTTGTGACTCGACACCCAAAGAAGAGCCGGTTCTTTCGGCTCCCAAACGGCTCTTAGTTTAGCATCATCTGTAGCCTCGTATTTTAGCCTA